>OVBE01010860.1:0-14641 GCA_900406425.1 Iberis pinnata
GTTC
The DNA here is from genome assembly GCA_900406425.1 of Iberis pinnata. NCBI lineage: Eukaryota > Viridiplantae > Streptophyta > Magnoliopsida > Brassicales > Brassicaceae > Iberis > Iberis pinnata. The sequence goes on from OVBE01010860.1 coordinate 5, forward strand.
GACTGAGTTAAATTTCGAGATAGGCGTAATAACCTCGGTTTTGGTCAAAAGGGATTGACTGGAAACGGGGTGTTACAAACTGCCTAATTAACAAACTAAAAGAATTATTAATACGATTAAATACCTTATATAAATGGTTCAAGGTTCATGTATCCTGACGTAGTTCCTATTTTTCATTTGTATATATCTTGTCTGTTTCGGCACTTTAATGAGAATAAACATGCTGGATGGGGACCCGTATCCGTGGATTATGTGGTTTATTTGGAAGGCAAGGAACGAGAAGCTCTTTAATGGGATAAACAGAGACCCTTTCGAAACTGTTCGACATGCAAAAACTGAATGCAAAGCCTGGCATCAAGCAAACAAGAAACCAGAAAGAGTGGTGATAGTACAACTCGAGCAGGAGATTATCTCTTAGAGATGTTTAATACATGGATCATGGGCACAAAATACACTCTTTAGTGGTTGTGGCTGGACGTGGATAAATTCCAATGGAGAAACTCAGTTGATGGGAGCAAAGAACAACACCAACGACTTTCACCCCTGCATTCGGAATTAGAGGCTCTAACTTGGGAAATGGAATGTATGCTACAGTTATCGAACTGCCAAGTATTTGGGACGGATAGTAAGGAGTTGATNAGTTGATATCTATGTTACAAGACCCAGAAGCGTGGCCAGGTTTCTCTACAGAGCTTAAGGAGATCAAGTTCTTGAAAGAGAAATTTCCTTGTTTTTCTTTATTGTATGTCCCTAGGGAAAAAATGTAATGTCTGATAAGTTAGCTAAGTTAGGTCGATCTTTCCATAGGACTCTATATTACATTAGTTGTTCTGTTCCGGTCTGGTTCACCAGACCACCTCAAGTTTGAGTAATAGAATGGCCGTTTTGAGGGGAAAAAAATGAGAATAAACATAGAAGAATAGTAAAGCCCACTCAGAATTTCTCTTCCTAAGCAGAATTAAGGGAATCTTCCCTGCTTTGAAGGCGGTGACAGAACAAAATGTTGCGATGTCCATAAACGACAAGGATAAATGTGTTGGAAGTCATCATGTTCATAAGCCGATTCAGATGTCCCAAAGTGTTTTTCTTTGGTTTTGATAAGTTGAGTAAAAGTATGCTTTTTCACTCAAATCATCCCTTCTTGAGTATGTTTTCCTGATTTTGGTTTTTGGTTCATTACTTTGATTTACACCCTCCGTTCCAAAATATAGGATGTTTTGGTTAAAAGCGCGCATATTAAGAAATACTGTTTTTTCATTTAAAATATTTTATATATTATACATTAAAAACACTTGACCAATCAATAAAAAACTAACATTTTATCATTGGACGTGGACTATTTAATAGCTTTAAAATCTGCATAGAACCACGAAAACATCTTATATTTTGGAACATAAATAATTCTCTAAAACATCCTATATTTTGGAACGGAGGGAGTAGTAGACATGATTTCTTTATCATTTGCTAGATGACATTCTCAAAGCATATAAATTGAGTGAAAGTATGCTAAATTCGAATTTACTGAGCCAACACCGATACAAGCTCAGGGTTGACCAATGGCGTTTGATGGGTAGAGATTTGGTTGGTATTTCTGAGACTCGTTCTGGTAAGACATTGGCTTACTTCTTACCGACCTTGTTTCACATAACTGCACAACCTTGTTTCACATAACTGCACAACCTTGATTGGGTAAGTACTTCCTATATACACTGTTGATTGTTCAATTTAGCTGCGCCTTTTTGGGCACATGCTTACTTACGTACATCGTTGCCGTGTTGTAGGTCAAGACCATAGTCATAGTGTTAATGTTAGCTCCCACAAGAGAGTTAACTGTTCAAATTCAAGATGAATCTTTGAAATTTGGGTTTGCGGTCTGGTGTTAGAAGTAATTGAATCTATTCTATGGTCGTGCTCCTAAAGGACCAAAGATACGTGACCTCATAAGAGGTGCTCTATTTCATTACACTATTGTAGCATTAAATGTCTTGTTCTTGGATGGACCAAGACGGCCATTAAATTGGATAATGAGGTACTAAAAAGTTTTCTAATTTGCAAAATGAGTATTTTCTATTTGGGTACTTTTTCGTTTGGTGAATGGTGAATTATTTGTGAATGATGACGGTGAATCGTTTATGTAAATAATGAAATGTTTGTGTGAATGATGAATGATTTAGTAAATGAACAAATATACCTACTTATAAAAAAATTACGTATTTAAAAATGGGTAATTGCAATAGATGACAATTATATACTCTATTATTAAGAAACTAACACCTACCCTAGTAGGTATACTATGCAATTTTTTTAAATGCTATTTTGCCCTTTCTCTTTCTTTCTCTCTCACTCTCTCTTTCTCTCACCCTCTCATAGATTATGAATATTATTTTTGAGTAGTCATATTATTTGTTATAAGCAATTACATGATTAAATATTTATGGATAATAATGTTAAATATGTGAATAATTTAGATTTTCGGTTTATTGTTTATATTTTGGGTATATATTTTGGCTATTATGTTTTTTTGTAATCTTACTTAATTTTAGGGATTAAGTTTAGGGTTTAAGGTTTATACTTTTGATTTTAGGATTTATATTTTTGGGTTTATGATTTTTATTTGGGGGTATAGGCTTTATATTTTGGGGTTTTGGGTTTCTATTATATTTTGGGTTTAGGGTTTATATTTTGGGATTTTGGGTTTTGGGTTTATGTTTTGGGTTTTGGGTTTATATTTTGGGTTTTCGGTTTAGATTTTGGGTTTTCCGTTTATATTTTGGGTTTTCGGTTTCTATTTTGGGGTTTTGGGTTTTTATTTTGGGGTTTTGGGTTTATATTTTGGGTTTAGGGTTTATATTTTGGGGTTTTGCGTTTATATATTAGATTTAGGGTTTATATTTTGGTTTTGAGTTTATATTTGGGGTTTTGCGTTTCTATTTTGGGGTTTTGGGTTTCTATTTTGGGGTCTTGGGGTTATATTTTGGGTTATTAGATTTATATTTTGGGTTTTGGGTTTATATTTCGAGTTTTTGGTTTCTATTTTGGGGTTTTGAGTTTTTATTTTGGGCTTTTGGGTTTATATTTTGGGGTTTTAGATTTATATTTTAGGGGTTTTGGGTTTCTATTTTGGTATTTTGAGTTTCTATTTTCGGGTTTTTGGTTTAGGTTTCGGGTTTTGGGGTTTGTCACATAGGTAGTCCGTCTATCGTTTTCAGTAGTCTGACTATTTCTGAGTTTTTATGTCATTAACCAAATTTACTATTCACTGCTTAAAAAATATAAATCTGTTTTGAATAATTCTAGTCTTGTTAGATTCATAAAAAAATGTGTGTTTTTTAATGTACAGTTTTATGATTTTATTATTTGAATTAAAAAACTTAACAATGAAAAAGGAATGCAAAGGGTGAAAAAAAAAAGAAGAGAGAGAGAGTCATCACTCACCTTACTTGTGCATGTACAACACACAAGGAGAAGAAAGAGATATTGTTGGTATAATGTTATCTATAATCTAATTATACAAAACAATGTATATTGAAAAAATTTATCGAAACATATTGTCATTCCTCAAATTAGCCATTTAAAAATTTTAAATAAAAAATACCTATTTTCCAAATTATAAAACGAAAAGTACCTAATTTACGAAAATACTCTAGTCCAGCCAAAAATATTTGGGCGATGCTTGTTTCTTGCTTGCCTTCAATATTGTCAATGTGCTCCCGAACCTAGCAGCTATTCATAAATTTCTTGTTGTCTCTATCTTATACTTTCTTAACATCAATGGTTGTAGCAATGTAAATAGGTTATTTGTAATGCGATTCTTGCCATGCTTAAATTTCTAGGTGATCCCATGTGAAACAAAACTAAACCCGCGTGCACGACCTAGTTTTTAAATAATTTTAAGTGAATTAAGAAAGTTTATGTGATTTTTCAAAAAAAAATTTACAATTCCGCATAAATTCATGAGATTTGAAACTTTGGTTTTTCTACTAATAAACTCCACAAAAATTCAAAATTCAATAGAAATTCACTACTTAAATTATTTCCAATTACAAATAATTTCATAAGATTTTTTAAAATTTCTAGTTTGAATAACACTAAATTTCATAAGAGTTTTAAAACTCTTGTTTGAATAACACTAACTTTATCATTTGAGTACAAATCATTCAAAATTCCATAGCCAATACATTCCCTAAAATTTTAGTCTTTTTTATCGCTAATTAAGACCTTAATTGTAGAAATGGCAATCAACTAGTGATCCTGAACCATTTCTTTATACTAGTTACATTTAATAAGATAAAAGCAAATCTCCTATAAATCTGGAAACAATCTTAATAACCTAAGATTTAATGAAATCTCTCAATATTTAATTTCGAATTGGAGTGTGGGGATTATGAACACCAAACTTGAAAGCTAATGATGTGAATTGATCACGACAAAGAACTTTGGTTAGAACATCAGCCACTTGGTCTTTTTCTAATGTGTTGAGTAGAAACTACACCATCTTTGATTGCGTCTCGAACTGCGTGACATTTCGATTCAATGTGCTTGGTTTGCTAATGAAAAACCGAATTTCTGGCAAATATACAGGTCTGACTCCCAATACTTGTAACAAGTTACGCACGCACTTGATTTCACGAAAGATAGCCACCATTGATCGGTATATGGATTTTGCTTATGAATGATACTATTTGCTGTTTCTAGAAATAGGTGATTCGCCAAACGTGGAGACAAAAACACTCAATGGACGATTAATCCTATAATCGAATTTATAATTAAATGAAGAGTTATGAGATCTCGTTCATTATATATTGGACTGTTTGGATAGAAAAAGAGTGAACTATTGAAGATATAACTTTATTGATGAAAGTTTGAACATAAAAGTTATTGGTACAAATTGCTAAGATCGTAAAAGAGGTAAATGCCTTTCCTATTACACTCTTCCACGGTTTATACATTTGAGACTAAGTTTCAAAGTTTGTTACATTCCTAGTTTATCGACGAACTGGATGCCCCGTCTGTTTGCTAAGTCAAGTATCCTTCGTTATGGCCGCCAAAATCTCTGCTTGTAATCAAAGTTTCTTCCGAACTGTGCAATCATATGCTACCAACTCAAATGGGCCATCTTGAAGTCTAATGCCATTTTTACACCTTCAAATTCCTGGACCTGATATGGGCGAAACCTAACACCAACCGTTAGCTCTCTAGATCGTTCAACGAGATACGAGGAAGATACAAAAAGATCAGCTCGTACATGAATTTAGGTATTGCCATGTGAAGGAGTTTTTGATTCGTGCTAGGGAAACCTCCACTACAAGAAATCAGCATCTCGGGTGGTTGATCCATCGGGTATGAGAAAAAAAAACAGATTAACGAAGGAATCTCATGGTCGTACGCATAATGTTGGTAAATTAGAGTCTGTCATATTTCCGTTGCTTTTTAACGATGAAAATATGACAGAATAAAACCGTCAGATATTACAATGAATCATCCTCGGGTTAAAATTCGTAAATGCATAGTCAGTTTTTTCGTTGGTTTTATTTTGTCTATTACCTATCGATTTTTGTTCTGTGAGTCTGCCCTCGCAAAACCGCCATCATATTATCGATATGAGTCCTCATATTTATGTCGGAATACCTTTGTGGAATATGTAGTTTAATTTTTATATTATTTTATATTTAAATATTAATTTAATTTAATATAAATTTTATTTAAATGAAATAAAATTATATATAATTAAAAGCTACTAAACTGGGAAAGATTATTGCATGAATCTCGCCATTAATTCCTGCATTTTCCACCCTATATCTAATTGATTCTCCTCCTATTGCCATTTCATAGCAAGCTTGTTCTGCTTCTATTCTGCCTCGAATCTCTCCTCAAAAACTTCTTGCGGTTCCTTCACCAGCACCTCCCGCTCCTGGTCTATATCAAGCCTAGATCAACCTAAGTTCGAGAAACAGTCATGCATTTTACCGCTACCGTAATAACAGTTCTTGCCGATCTTGTTACTCTGAAAAAATTGAAAATCTCTTATAAACCCAAAAACAACATATAAAAAATTAAATTATATTACCTCAACATAGACTTGATACTGACTAGAGCGGGAAAGTTCGTCCGAAGTCCTCTGAGAAACATGTAACTACTCCATACGCCTCTTGACATTATCAATAAGTTTCCTGGCTATGGGGTCTTTGATTAGTTCGGTCGACTTGTTTGTGTGAACCGCACGAACAATGTCAACCGGACTAGGACAAATTCCGATCTTTGAAAACTGTTTTCAAAAACCATATTAGTTAACAAACAAGTATTAAACAATTGAAACATATAATAATGAAGTAAAGACATTTACTTACAAGTTCTTGCTTGATGAACCTAGTGTTCTTCGCAGCAGTGTTAAAAGTAGACGGCTCAGGACGACCTTTAGTACTCTTCCGGTTGCTGAAGTTTGTAGATGAGAGGGCTTTAGTATCCCCTTGTTTACAATACTCTACAAAGCCAAGAAAAAAATCTTCTCGACACTTGTTGTGTCTAGTTCCGTCCACCAGCCATTGTTACTTTCAAGAGTATACATGGTTTGTGTATACTCTAACCGAATCCATATGAAACTTTCTGTGAACTATCACAGTAATGGACAGTTCCTAGTTGAACAATTGCTAAAAAAATAGAAATTAATTTGTTGCTTAAATTATTATTTTTTAATTTTTAAGCCATATATATAGATTATATATGACATATCGCAAAATGTCAAAACCAAGTCTCTTTCTCGCCTGCGGGCAAGAATTTGTACTTACCATAAAATTTGGTAAGTATCCTCTGCATCATGCTTTTTATGGCTTTTCTTATCCTATTTTTAGGGAATGTAAACCACGTCGTCCCATTAGTGTTCTCTAATTCTGGGTGAAGCCAAGTGAGAGACTGCCGTCCTCCTAATGTAATGCTTTCCTCTACAGGTAGCAACTGTGGAGGAACAACCACTAGACCAGAGTCCTAGTGAGTAGGGAACATCCCAATGATGTCGTGCGTCAAAGCAGATACCGAAGACAAACTAGCCTAATGATAGAAACAAGCTCCGTTCGGATCGTAGACGTAATCACCGTAATCTCATTAGAATTTTTTAAATATACTATTTAGTAGCATATATAAAATAATATTATTCTGTAGTGAACATTTTTAGACAAAGTTTTTTAATAAACGTTTTTTAAAATTCTTTTAATAATAAAAAAACTCTAAAAAATCAAAATTGTAAAATCCTAAACATTCCAAAATCCAAAACGTTTTTACAAAATCACAAATCACAACCAATTCAAAAACCGCAACCTAAAATGTAAAATTATTAACAATACTAAACTAAACTAAAATTCTAAACAATACTAAACTAAAATACAAACCCTAAATTTTAAAATTCAAACAATACTATATCCAAAACCCTAAAAATTACAATCCTAACTGTTTAATTCTAAAACTAACAAATACCTTTAATTGTTGGAATTTCTATTGTCGAATCCTTCCATGGTTGACCATCGGTTGTGAGTGTTTGCAAAACATTGGAGAGATTTGAGAAGATTTTGTAAATTTTACTCGCAAAATGAAGAGGAGAAAACCAGACGAAACAACAGATCTATCTGTCAATAAACCGTCAGTTTCTGCTTAAATAATGTTGTTTGTATGTTAATTTATTTTATAATTGAACGACATAATACAAACGATTGTTTGTATGTTAATTTATTTTATGTTAATTTATAATTGAACGACATAATACAAACAACTATCGGTTATTTGTATGTTAATTTATTTTATAATTGAACGACATAATACAAATGAAATAATGTGAAAATATTATCTTCATATAAGATAAAAATCCGGCAGAATATTGACAACCTTCAAATATGTTTTCTCTTTTTCTTCACAAAAAACAAAAAAATATCGACGATATTCAAATGTGTTTTTAAATATAAGTTAATAAACAAATTTTCTCGAAACATTTAAGTTTTCGAAGTTTATGTTATTTTGAAACATAGATGTTTTATATCATTTATTACTTAGTAATCGGTTGTTTTATGTGGACTATATGTTCAACAATTTCATTTAAGATGAATTAGGTGATGAAATTGCGACGAATGTATATGTTGTCTGCATATGTATCGGTCGTAATTTGGACAACATTTTTATGATGATACTTATCCGTCGTATTTAGTAACAATGAATTATTCGACGAACTGTTATGTCGGTTTAAATAACGACGGATTAATCGATACACCATACCGTTCTCCAAGTTAAAAAGGTACTCTCTCTCTTCTCATTTCACCGTTTTGTTTTTTCGTTCCTATTTTGGTTCTCTGAAATTCAAAATGTTCTTCTACTATCATCCTGAATGTTTATTTTCTAAGTGCATCAAGATCGAAAGCTCAACTATTTTGTTTGCTAATCTTTCAAATATAGAGATAATATGCTTTTACCGATTTGAACCCTAGATTTTATGAGTTATGCAAATCAATTTCTTCCAACCTAGATAACCTCTTGAATCTTCTTCCTCGACTATCCTAATGACTCGGGGAGGTTGAGGCCTTCGATGTTGAGACCCGATGTGGTCCCAGAGCTTATGCCTTTTCTACCTTCCCTAACCACAAAACTATATGTGGTTTTTTGGAGCCTTAGATAATTTTGAGAAAGTCAGAATCACCTACATCAATTTTATAAATTCAAATACCTAATTTGGCTTGATATGTGGTTTAGGAGCTAAAGTGTTCAATGCTTGTTGTGATCCAGCTTGAAGTCCCTGGTAATTCTTCATATTCTAGTCCATTGAGGCCTAAATGAGTGATATCTTCAAGAATTACCTTGTGGTTGAATTCATATTCCTCTTCTAGACTAGTTTGCTCACTAACGGCCAAGTTACTTGATTATATATCTTCCATCTTAGGGGTGTTCTCTGACTGATTTCTTTTGGATTGAGCTCCATTTCCTATAAATAAAATAGACTTATGGTTGGGTTTAGTTCAAATCTACTTGAAGCTCAAATGGGAAAAGTTCTCTAGTAGCTCTTCATTGAAACCATCCGACCTCATATGAATGCATTCCACTTCTGGATTGGTTTTGGTGAAGCCACCAAAATCTATAGTGGTTATTAGTGCGCACTAATCATTGAAACCTTCTCTTAATATCCTAATTTTGGAACGTGCCATTAGAGCTTGCTTGACTTGTGATACACGTGTTGGTTCATGGCTTGGGTAGAGGTCCTCATCACAGACCGAGACAGAATTAAAAACTTAGTCATTTTATGTATTTTATTTTTTATGTCTAATGTGAGCTTGCTTTAGGCAAGGGTTTTTTTCTTACCTATATAAGCACCTTAAAACTCATAGCTATAATCTCATTTAACCTACCAAATCTGTTTTGATCTTAGATGTGTTTATCCTTTGATCTTTGGCGTATCAAAGTGTTCTCCATTCCCTTTGTGTGGTCATCTCATTCTACCCTCTCAAATGATTCATTCTAAGTCTATACACTATCATCTTATAGCTACCAACCATCTCACTACTTCCAAGTCCTTATGTGTGTTATTTTCGTGTTTCTTTATGAAAGGATAGTGTACTAGGAAGGCCTCCATGCTTTAAGATCAAAATATTGATGTATGAAGGATTTTATGGCTTTTTATATGAATATGAACAAGGGATATGATAGGTTAAATGGTGTTTCCTGGAAGCACTTACGAGACGAATGGGTTTTGATCCGACTTGGATAAGTTGGATCACGAAATGTGTCACCTCAGTTATCAAAAAGTAATTATCAATGGTTCGCCCAAGGGAATGGTGATACCATCTTGAGGTTTATGATAAGGTGACCACACCTTTAGTGGGGAGCACAATTTAGCAATAGTATCAGCTACATGAGCATCCACTATAGGTTGAGAAACATGCAAAATCTTCCCTATTAGGATGAAAACTTGTTTTTCAGGTGGTTGAGGCACAATTGGATAAATAAACTGTATAGGAGCTTTTTCTTTTGAATGTTCCTTCTTTGGACGGGGACATTCTTGTTTGATTTTCACCTAATACAAGTAGATGGAGTCACCAAGAAGTGATACACTGTATAACCCACCTTTAGCATATATTGCAAAGAGAAGGTAGCCAAAGACTAGACTCAATTCAAATTGAGCATTTACTCCCTTCGTTAAAGGTTAGTGCGAACTAATGAAAGTAAATAATTCACAATATCAATATTTGTAATAATTTTTGTATTATGGTGAAGGAAAATCGAGTTTTCTATTGATCATTTAATTTCTTAAAGATCGTGACCGCTGAAAACTGAAGTGCAAAGATCTATCGCGGTGCATCTGGTTTTAGGATCAAAGACCAATTTGTGAGGAACATCGTTTTTCCATTTACCTGCCAAAAGCTTTGGGTCTCGTTTCGTCACCTTTCTGGTGGGCATGGAAACCCTAAACAGGGACGTGTTCCCTTTCCACTTTGACCTTCTCCAGATTCAATAAATCCCACCTAGGTGATATGTATAGAGGGTTTTGCTATGATTGTCGGAATGTCCTGCCACCCAAGTCAAATGAAAGGGATCACACCATTTTGGAAAAACTTTACGAAAAGAAGGTCAAAACTAATTGACGTTACATTCGGTTACTATAGTCTTAAACAAAAATTATTGAATTTGTATGATATAATGAAATCACTTTTCTTAGCAATCTACAAAGGTATGCGGATCTCAGAAGCCCAAAATTATTGAGATGAAGATCTTATTGTGATCATTATGATTGATCACTTGATCATGATGAGAAACCAAGTTGCTGGAAAATGTCGTCTAAGTGTTTAAAGCTAAAATATGGAAGTCAGCCAATTAGGCCTCATCGATCCAGCAAGATTCTCTGCCGAGCCAAGATGGAGTAACTAGGCCAGAATGCGAGAGAAAACTAGGCCAATTCCGAGTAAACCATGCGCATTGTTGGAGATTGGCTCAAGTAAAAGGTTAGTGGCCCGAGAAGGTTTAATTTAGCCAAGAAAGGGCCGAATGGGGCCAAAATGAACTTATTGAAGGCCAAACACATTAGATGTGGTCCAGTAAATAAAAGAGCTTCTAGAAGATATTCTTCAGGCTTACGTCATCCAAAAGAGCCGTGAGAGTGATGGTCAAAGCTTAAAGTCACATGTGACTCTCAGCCACTCTACACATGCGTTTGGCCACTCGTTGTGTGCTGGTGTGTTGTCACCATCCTCAACCAGTGTGCAATGCTTCTCCTCTGTCCACAACAGTCTGCACATACTAATCAATCTTGTCCGAACCTCAATTATTTATTGGAGCCAAATTTAATTTGAATTGTCGCCTCTTCTCTTTAAATATGTTATATCCCTCATTGTTGTACTTTAAGGAGAGAAATCCTCTTACTTCAATAAACTCTTATTTTCTCTCTAAACTCTCAAACAATATTGCATTTTGTAAGTCCCTTAGTCTCAAATTCTCACGGTCCTAAACTCTAAACGCTAAATCTCTCAAACTCTCCTTAACCTCCACACTCATTATTGGTTACTCATTCTTCTAAATCTCTCAAACTCTTCTCAACCTCCACACTCATTCTATTTCAGTTCTTATACTTTGTTCATCATCCTTCACATATTCTAGCATCCTTAACCTTAAATTTTAACATGGTTTCAGAGCATGAAACTCCTAAACCTTTATATTTCTGCATTGTTTCATTTCATTTGGTTCAGTTTTATTATTCAAACCATTTTTCAAAAGATTTGATCGGCTGCTCTTGCATTTTAAAGCTTCTGTTTTGGTTTTCAAAGTTTTCCAATGATGAAAGAAAAAAGAACCGAATTCCTTCAAAGCTTATTTATAAGTGAGACTTTACTCTTATGAGTGAAAGTTGAAAATCTTGATACATCCATATTTCTTTCATAGTCAAGGGTAGAGAACCATAATTTTTTGTTTATATAAGCAAAAGAACATGTTGCATCAATCCCCTTTAAAAGAGAACCATGGAATAAATTTTATAAGTTTAAGTACCATGTTGAATCCTAAGGCTCAAAAGAAGTAAACCCAAACCAAAGGGAACCATATAAGATGTGATGAATCCATTTTTTTTGGAGCTCTTTCAAGTTTAAAATTAGGCTATGATCAAGAACAATCAAGCAAGCTTGATAATTGTGAGCCGTTAAGGAAAGAGAACCTTGCATACTGAAAAGTAGCTTGTTGAATTCAAAATCCTTATGTTTTTAATCGCTTTTTTAAAAGCTTTAGAGGTTAGAGCATCTCCAATGGAGAAACTCACTAAAATTTCTTAACTCAATTTTCATCTCTTTTTATATTTAAGTTTTTGATTAAGAAACTTAAAAATCTCAAAACAAAATTGTTCTTCCATTGATGAAAAACAAAAAAGTTCTTAAACCAAAAATCACAAACCAGACTTCATAATAACAAACAAATCAAAGCAAAATCTATGTTTTTGTTCTTCTTCTCATTAATAAAGCTTGAATATAATGATCACTAAAATCTTACAAATACAATATACCCACTATAACCCCAGCTCTCAAAACACCATATGTGAAAACTCAATCTACCATTTAACTAAATCTTGACATGTAAAGAATACACAACTTTGATGAGAGATTAAGCATCAAAATTGTTTGAATAAATCCAAAGAGATACAAAGATAATATGTACCTCCATTTCAAGAAAATGGCTAGACTCATAAAAGAAAACCATTTGTGAATACATTATCTTTCGATTGAGACAACTTAGTACCAATACCAGTACCAAGTAGTATGGTATTGTCTATATATGATTGTAGTAATAGTTCTTTTTCTTATTTTTGTACTCTTAAATTTGTTTCCGTACAAGTTATTTTCGTACTCTGGTCTTAAATCGTTTAACTCATAGAATTCTGGGATCTCTGGAAAGTTAGAGTTCTCTCTGATTTTCCGTAACTAACAGAAATCAACGGAGCTAATTTCAGTTACCACAGATTGGCGCTAGAAGGAGGGGACAAGGGATTTCTTCCACGTCGAACAACAAGTTCAGAAGCATGAATACTGGAATTCAAAACAACCAACAAGCTCGGGACGGTCATCCACTGCACGAAATGGTGAGCAAACTCTGCCAACAAACATCACTGCAACTATTCTTGACTCTGATGCAAACACTGCAGTGTTCGAGGAGATTAAGAAGATGTTCTCGACTCTCGAAAAGAAGACGGAAGAATAGACAATCTGACAAGCTCGCTCGCGAAACAGGTCAAAACCCTGACTGCGAAAACTAGAGCCATCTTCCCATGCGGAACAACCAAGCTCCACGCGCAAAAGGAGCCGTCGGTGCAAAAACCTGACGAGACGACTTCTGATGCTACGCTCAAAACTGTTAACGACCTTCCACCCCTCGACTAGGTAATGGAGGACAATGAAGCTGAGCGAGTCAATTTGGAGCTTAGTGAATCATCCGAAGAATCAGACGAAGACGCGGACGTGCATCCCAGGAGTATTAAAGACCATTCGAGTTGGAAAAATCCCCGACTCGATAAGCCCATGACCGAGGAAGATGAAAGTATCTTCTGGGTGGAACAAGAAAAAAGCATAGGAACAAGCTCGGATCATCCGTAACAAACGTCGACAAGCTCACAAAACAACTGAAGATAATTAAAACGCAATTCGCGATCTCTGCGAATCCCTCGCAAAAACCATGGCGAAAATACATGCGGTAAAATAACAAATTCACCACGCTACTAGCACAGCCCCGGAAATCTCCTGACTCCTCGAGGAGGCGCGAAAAACTCCATTCACGGCTACCATAACTAATGCCCGGATTTTGGACCCCAGATAAGTCAAAATCCTGATGTACGATGGCACCACCGATCCGAAAGCACACTTACAAACCTTTTTGATTGCGATGGCCTCAAAACTAAGGGAAAGAGAAAAATACGCAGGCTTTTGACCCTTTTACGTCGAACATCTCCATGGGGCAGCTCTCGAAGGGTTCTCTCGACTAAAACAAAACTTTATCGCGAGTTTCCAACAACTTTCCTCGGAGTTCCTCAAACAATACTCCATGTTTATGGATAGAGAAACTTCTGATGTCGCTCTCTGGAGCCTCAATCAAAAAGATGACGAATATCACTGAGATTTCATGAAGCAATTCAAAATCGTAATGTCAAGAGTCAACGACATCAACGACAAAGGGGCTGTAGACATGCTACGTAAAATTCTCTGGTACAAATCCAAGTTCAGAAAGTGGATAGCTCTCAAAAAACCGTGTACGATTCAGGATGCCTTACACAAAGCCACATATTTTATCAACATCAAAGAGGAGATGAAAATTCTATCGCAAAAGCATAAGCCAGCAAAAGCATCCGCAAAAGACGCTCCCTCGGAACAGGCGTCGAAAGAGAAAAATCCTCGCAGCGACAAATATGTCCATCATGAGGGAGAGGACCTTTAGAAAGCACATAACTACGTGATCAATCCATTGTATAAAAGAGGAAAAACGTCAGGTAATACCTTAACCCAAAACACCACATACGACGAGAATTCATTATGCGAGTTCCACCAAACAAAGGGTCACACCACGTGTGGAAACCCGTATTTTGATGAGGAATTTTTTTTCGTTTTTGTATATATATTTCGGTTGTAACGGATAATTTCGGAT
>OVBE01010861.1:0-14638 GCA_900406425.1 Iberis pinnata
GCATCAATCCCTTTCTCTTTGAACTCCGGGGTGAGTAAAACTCTAAACTTTCAGAAGGGCTTTGAGAGCCCTTTGCTTTTCACCTTGTACTCAATGGTATCCCCTACTATTAATTGAGGGATCAAAGTCACTTGAGACTCTTTCTTCACCAGCTTTTGTTTCACTTTCACCTTCTCCTTAACCTTTGGATTGCTATTCCTTGTTGAAATTGGAGGTTCTTTGTGTAGAACTTCAGCAAATACACACTTAGGATCTGGTTCAATAGGAACTTCATTCTTCACCTCTACCTTTTTCACCACAGTTAGCCTAAAGATCCCTTTTGAAGGAATCACTGGATAGAAAACCCGCTTCTTGATGTTCTTCAGAGATATTCGCTGGTTGGGTAAATCAACAACAGCTCCTACGGTTCCAAGAAAGGGTCTCCCAAGAATCAATGGCTCATGTACATGTTCATTCATAGTCAATATGTGGAAATCAACAGGGACTAGGCAATCACCAACTTGTACTAAGAGGTCCGGGGTTAAACCACTAGAAGAGACAGTAGAATCGTTAGCAAGTGTGAAAGTCATATGAGATGGTTGGATACCTGATAATCCCAACTGTTTTGCAACAGTCATGGACATGACGCTCACATTAGCTCCAGTATCACAAAGAGAATCGATAAATTCCACTCCATTTATTGAACAAGGAACTAGGAATTCCCCTGGGTCTTGTATCTTTTGAAGCTTTCTAAGTGGATTAGGTGGCTTCACAATCATCTCATCAACCTTGAACTCTGATATAGGCTCTGTAGAAAGTACTGGATAAGGAATCCTGGGTTTATAGGAGTTTTCAGAGTTTTTCGGTTCCAGGGACTTTTGTTCGATCGGGCAAGAAGTGCCCGATTAAGAAAAAGTCTAAGATTTATGTCCAACTAAACTATTCGATCGGGCGGAAGGTGTGCCCAATCGATCAGATCTGCATGGAATTTTTGTATGCGTTTGCTCGATCGGGCTGATGATGCCCGATTGATCTGTTCCTCCGGAAGCAATGTGCTCGATTAGGTAAAGGTTGCTCGATCGGGCAGATCTCTGTGCATCAAATTCCTCCTTCGAAAAATCTGCATCTTCTCCAAAATTCTCAGCTTCTTCCTCTGAATTACTCACCAAAGTCTTGCAATATCCTTTTGGATTGTCTTCAACTTTCCCAGGAAAGAAACCAGCTTGTCTTTTCACAGCTTCAGAAGTTTGTGCAACTTGCACATCCAATTGCTTCACATGAGTTGATAAAGCATCAAACTTTTGATTTAGCTCCTTTACTTCTCCTTGGATCAATGTTTGGAACTGTTGTTGTCCTTCCATAAGTTGCTTAAACATCATCTCAACTGATTGAGTCCAAGAATTGGTGGTTTGTTTTGACCTTGGGGTCCGTCCGGAATGACTAGGTCAACGTTCCCAGCCACTTGACTAGATGAGCTTTCGTTTTTCTTGATCTTTCGGTTTGAGCGTGCTATTCTTGCAAGTTCTGAGTTACCAAAGCTTAGGAATTTAGAGGATTTTTCAGAGCTTCTGATCATACACATGTAAAGAAAAAACAAGCAAAAAGGAACGAGATGAGTACTGAAAATAAAAACTTTAGACAAGATTCTAATAAAAAACTTAAAAAGGCTTTATTGGTCCCCGGAAACGGCGCCAAAAGTCTGATAGGTCTATAATTTAATTCTAGTCTATTACTGCAGAGAACGGTTCAATGTAGCAAAGACAGGGTATCGAATCCACAGAGACCAAAAATAGTACACGATTCAGTTTCAATTTAAATCTGGCTAAAGCAAGAATAATAAGATTGATGGTTATCAAAACAGTAAATTAAAACGGTTTAAAACTTATAAAATTAAAGCTTCAAGCATGAGGGAAACCACATGTAATCAGGATTGAAAGTCAATTTATCATGCAAGGATTTCCTTTGAAAATAG
Organism: Iberis pinnata; assembly: GCA_900406425.1. NCBI lineage: Eukaryota > Viridiplantae > Streptophyta > Magnoliopsida > Brassicales > Brassicaceae > Iberis > Iberis pinnata. The sequence continues at coordinate 1,952 of OVBE01010861.1, forward strand.
TTCTCAACATGAAAGACAGAGATGGTTTAATCTCCTCCCAGCGTATTACAACAGGTGATAGCCTCGGCCACAAGAACTGTTTGCAAGTTATCCTAGATCTAGCAGCGTAGACAGATAAACATAATTGAGTCGCTTCTCACTAACAATAACGGAAAACAGTCTAAAGCCTTAAGTATTTCGGTGTGGATAATTGAACATGTATGTGCCCCTTATCTACATCTCTCTTATATGAGCTTCAGGATTGATCCGCCTTCTTTTTTCGCCTTTCATCCTTATGTGGAATTCTTATTTTTCCGGTTCATTCTTCTGCGGAAATCTTCTTTTCCTAGATTTCTTCCATATCTAGATTTCTTCCATTTCCTCTGGGCTTGCAGGACAAGCTTCGACCGCCATCATGCTTGGGTTGATGCTCGGCTAAAGACGTAAATAGGTGGTTTTCGTTTTTAGGCGTCTTTGGGCCGTTTTATAGTTTAGGTGATTCAATCGGTTCTTATCGATGAACCGAGCTTTCGTACTATGTTATGATCGAGACTTTTTGGAAAGATTACTCCGTTCATATGAGCGATATAACATCAACGTTAACGTAGTCATTTATCATTGCATACGATCAGTAAATACGAGTGTGTCCTTATGACCGTTCCGAAGGATGATGATTTTAATCGTACAGTCAAGATAATATTTGGCGTTTAGGCAAACTGATAGGTCTAGAGTTTAATCCTAGTCTATTACTGCAGAGAACAATTCAATGTAGCAAAGACAGGGTATCGAATTCACAGAGACCAAAAATAGTACACGATTCAGTTTCAATTCAAATATGGCTAAAGCAAGAATAATAAGATTGATGGTTATCAAAACAGTAAATTAAAACGGTTTAAAACTTATAAAATAAAAGCGTCAGGCATCAGGGAAACCACATGTAATCAGGATTGAAAGTCAATTTATCATGCAGGGATTTCCTTTGAAAATAGTTCTCAACATGAAAGACATAGATGGTTTAGTCTCCTCCCGGAGTATTAAACCCTATGCTCAAATTATCAAAGACAAACTCCCACCGTCTTTTAAATAACATAACATGCATTAAAGATTAGATTCAATTGTTCATAAGCATCAAAGACAATACTCCCGCAAGCAGAGACACTTATTCATCTAGACCAGATCCAACTTCTAAACCAAATCCCTTTGTGTTTATCAGTATAATATCAATGAACTAGTTAGCTACTCTAATTCATGCGTTAATAATAAGTCTAGACTAAGAACCTAACAATTATTACCCCCTATGATAAATTTAACAATCAAACTCTGAAATCCCTGGGAAACCCTAAAACCTAACTATGGAACTACTCAGACATTGCAAAGCATAAACAATACAATATCAAAGAAGAACCCATATTTAAATTAAATAGATATATTAGAAAGGTTTCAGAAATCTTCTCCAAATACAGAGTTTCAGAATCTCTTCTCCCTCGGTAAATCTCACAGAAATAAAATAAAGCTTAAGTTCTAAAGGCGTAAAACACCTTGTATTTATAGGCTAAAAAGTAAAATAATAAAATATGTAAAACTTGATAGGCTTGAGGACTTGAATTGCAATTTGGAAAACTTCTTTTTTTCTTCTCGGAACATCTGCCCGATCGAGCAAGTGTTTGCCCGATCAGGCACTTCACATTTTTGATCGACTCTCTTTTGTTCGATCGATCTTAACCTTCATATTTTTCCAGGAACATCTTCCCGATCGAGCAAGTGATTGCCCGATCGGGCCCTTCTTCTTTCAATCTTTGAAATCTTCCAAAACTTCTGAAAACTTCTGAAACTTCATGAAATACACCGTTTTGCTCTGATTCGACCCGAACACCTAGAATATTGAAAATCTACCAAATATGCAATGAAAACACTCGGAATAATGCAGAATAGCAAACATAAATGCCCACTATTATGCATTAAAACCGAGTAATATCACAAACCATTATCGTTTTATACGATTAACTCCATATGAGAATATTTCACAATTCTCCCGCAAGTCGTAGAAAATATTCGTATAGCTAAGGTGATCTCAGTGTTCGGGATAAGCAGAACCATTTATACGATTACTTCGGGACTTATGCGCGTTTTACGATTTTAGTTATAGAACTCCATCGGAAATACATAATGATACGAAGTGATATATGCTTTTATGGAGCGATACGAAACGCATATGTGATTCATCTCTCTAGTCGGCGAGATGAAGGAATGCTCTGATTCATCTCACTAGTTGGCAAGATGAATTCTTGTTTAGATTCATCTCACCAGTTGGAAAGATGAATTCTTGTTCAGATTCATCTCACCAGTTGGCGAGATGAATTCTTGTTCATATTCATCTCACCAGTTGGCGAGATGAATTTCTTCCGATTCATCTCGCGAACTAGCGATATGAATTCCTGTGTAGATTCATCTTGCCTGTTGGCTAGATGAATTCTTCCATTCATCTCGCTAGTTGGAGAGATGAATTCTTCTGATTCATCTCGCCAACTGGCAAGATGAATTCTTGTGCAGATTAACCTCGCTAGTTGGCGAGATGAATTCTTCCAATTACCTCGCTAGTTGGCAAGATGAATTCTTCCGATTCACCTACCAATTGGCGAGATGAATTTTTCCTATTCATTTTGCTAGTTGGCGAGATGAATGTATGTCCAAAAATGTCTCGATTATTCGTCCGCGAGCATGATTCGTGCTATCCATAAACGATATTTGGGATTAAAGCGTTTTTCCTGAGGTTTATCTGCTGTAATTTTGATATGTATTTACCAAAGGTTCTCGTATTCTACGGAAATCTGTTTCGAGTGTGCTAGTTTTGATTTGGCTCTAGGTGTGAGTGAACCATCTTACCTTGTTAAGAACGTAGTGATAGGAAAACCTTGTGGAAAAATCCTTCTCGACTTAGGAAAAAGAGTACAGAGATGGTCACTTAGCGATTCTAAGATTGTTTCTTGATCTTATTGAAGCATATGACCTTTCGGAAATATCGTGAATTTAATTTTTTTATTCTGTTTACCAGGATTGACGCTTGGACCAACATTTTTTGAGACATTAATTTCATCGTGACCATTTTTGACCCAACAGTTAGCCCCCCAGCTTGCAAGAATCATTAGAATGTTCTTGTGAGGTGTTGAGTTAGGAAAGTCTGGCGAGTTAGGCAAAATTAATGATTCAAAAGTCCAAAGATGAATAGTACAAAATTTATCTATAAGTTTGAAAAATTACCTTTTTAAACTTCACTCATCACTTTTCAATGAATTCTCAAAGGTAGAAAACTCTTACTCTCTCAAATATTTTACTACTTTTTGTCATTCCCATTATGAATTCGAATGTGGGGGTTGCTGCGAATCTGCTAGCATCGATCTTCAGTCCCGATAGCTTGCAGGTTTGGGTCATAGATGTGATTCCAAAGGTCGAGTTTTTGAGACATTCGATTGACCCGGAGGAGGCTTAAGCATATTGGTGCGCAACATGTGGTTTAGAGGCTCCGCCACCCGAATCGTGGTGTCTGACGAGACCCAAGTTTGGCAGTAATGCCGATAGCCCGAGCGACTATTAGGACTCCTTTCTGGCCATTATTCAAGAATTCTTCCGAGTTCCGGATAATGTAGTGTTTTGCCTTCCGAAGCACGGGGGAAAAGCTTGTGCCTCGCCTCAGAGTTGGTTTATCTGTTATGAGGCACACCTCTTATACTGCCGATTATTGTTTCCCATTTCGGGGATCATAGTCAAATTTCTGAGGCGATATGGCCTATCGATCGGCCACATTATGCCGCGTGGCCTTCAGCATCTTATCAGTGTTCTAGTCTTGAGCTATGAACAAGGGATGAATCTGGATGCCGATTACTTAATGTCTCTCCTCCACCCGAGAACTAAGAAAGGTTCGCTTAAGTATACTTGGTGCCTCGGAAGAGAATTAAGAAAGGTCCAATCGTTCAAGTCTTATATTCATGATTGGAAGAATCACTATTTTTTTGTCTGGCTCGACAGCGCCTCTGTTGAAGAGAATTACATCTCCCGTTTCAAAACGGAGATGGGGTTCGCAGGGTACTGTGGTCGGATATTTGAGTTGTTTTTGGTCTATCGATGCCTCACATGTTTTGTTTTGTGCAGTCGTTTTTTGCCAAATTTTCTTGTCATTTGAGACATCCTTGGGGGGGGGGGGGCCCNGAACTTTTCGCTGGAACGATTTCAGAACACTGTTTCTTACCATAATGCTCGAACTTGTCATGGAGCTGTCAAGGAGGAGAGAGAACCAGAAATGGAGGACTTCACTCTGTACAAGTCGGAGAAGAATCAATCCATGGAGTCTGTCTGAGCGACTTCAGTAATTTGGGTCAGATAGCGTCGTTTGTGGATGATTTCTTTGATTTTTCTGACCCATGCCAACTCCTCTTGCGGAAGAAGAGGTTGTGAGGTCAAAGGAATACACTATGGCCTTGCGTATGACAATGGGGGTTAGTTTCTATTTATATGTGATTTCTTTTCTACGAATTCCTTTGCTAACCTTTAGTGGACATTTCGATAGGGTCTCCATGTGATGGACGAGGCTCTTAGGTCACATGAGTGGGTGATACGGACGGCCCAATTCGAAGCCGAGAGACCCGAAGAGGAAAACTCCCATTTGAGGGGAAAGATGAAGAAGATGGCGCAGAGGCAAGCGTCCAAGGTTCATCGCGCGGCCAGGCAGGGCAAGCGTGAAATTGTTTTGGTAATGGTGGATCGCTTGGCTTATTTTGATGACTGCTTTGCTCGGCTGGAGCATATGCATCACATCGTCAAAGATTGGCATGAGTGTCGCGGTTCCATGGGCGCCTTTATATTGAAGCACACAACTCGACTTTGAGTACGATAGCGAAACGAGGCCTCTATCAGAGTTATTGGAAAAGTATAAATATGCGACATCCTTAATCCCTCCAATTGAAGCGGAGGTTCGGGAGTGTTGGGCGCCGATCCTCGTTTCTCCTAATTTGGAGGATGTCAAAACCGCAGCGCAGGTTGAAGAGGAAGCGGTGGATCAGGACCCAAGAAGGTTTGGTGCATCGTGCTCTAGCTTTTATGATCCTTTTCGGTGTTGAGCCTGGATTCGCGCATGGGAGGGTGTTTTCCATTGAGATTAAGGTTTTTTGCCGAGTGTGGCCATTTTTTTTTGTAGAATTTTCCGTTTGTTGCCTTGAAAACTTGCCTCATTGCGGCTTTCTGTAAGTTGCGTTAATATGAATGTATGGTTTGTCAAAAAAAAATTACGAGGAGTCAGTTCATATTCTTATTTTTGATTTGTCGCTACGTTTAGCTTATTCGTTTCAGAAGCAAGTGTGAGCGATGAGACAAGTTTAGGGATTTTGTATCGATTTTTGATACTATGTCTAGAGATGTTAGAGACAAGTGTGCTGGGTTTAGGTCAAGACCTAGGTTTACTCTCAGTTTTAAGGGGGTGCGGTAACTATATCCGGCTTATGTATCATGTTTACGATTTTAACATGATTCTGTTTCAATACTGGAATATGCGATAGAATTGCCTGGGTCAGGAACCGAGCATATCTCTGAAGACAATTTCTAAGCTATTCGGAAGTGCTGACCAAAATTATGGTTTTTATAGCACCAATCTTACGAAAGGGGCCAATGGATGGGTTTGATATAGGAGTGGATGTTTGCTCGTTTTGGTTTCGTAGTATGTGTAGACTGTATTCGTAAAAATTAAGAAGTTCATGACGTCTCGCTTTTTTCGAAAGTTCTTTTTCCATTCAAAGGTTTCTCGTTTTGGAATGTGTTCAAGGAATGTTCCCGTGATTTGTCAAAGGACATGCTTGCCCTTGCGAGCGAGGAAAGTGTTTGAGTTTTCGTTAAGAGAATTTTTGTATGATTTCTATTTCTGGGTTATACGATGATTTTTGTTTGTAGAAGTTTTGAGTGTAATTGAATATGTGTAAATCGTAAGAAGATGCGAAAAATTGTTAAGGTAAAATGTGTTTTTCTTATTGCGGAAAAGTTTCAAAAATATCGAGTACATGGATGCAGATATTTTGAAATATGGGAGTATACGAGTATACATATACGTACCGAATCCCCCTTTTTTGAGAGGGGACAACTGCACTTTTCTTGCAAAAAGTTGCCTACGTACCCTTTTCGGGGATCAAGTCGTCTCGTAGTTCAGTTTGTTGCTGTGAGTTGGATTACTCGGTTGGCGATGATTCGTTGTTCGTTTTGGCCGCAATGGCTACAGTTGGGTCGACGACTTTATCGAGCATTGTCTGCGCCATTTGGTGTGGGATGTTGGGCTCGATGGCGTGATTGTCTTCTTCAGATCGAGCCGTTTCTTGAGTTGACAAATCTAGTTTGCCTTTTTCTGAAGCGTTATTAGCTTTTTCTGAAATGATTTCGGTCAGTGGCTAAGTTGCCTTTGCTCGTTTGGGTATAATCACTGGCATTTTTTGTGACCCATCTCAGTTTATGCTCGGATAGGAAGCATAGTCTCGCTTGTTTCCGATATCCCAGATTGCGGAGATTCCATGGGGCATCGGGAATTTGCTGCCTAAGTGATAAGTCGATGGGACCACTTTCATAGAGTTTATCCAGGGTGTCCCGACGATCGTGTTGTAGATGGCAGGATGGTCGACTACCACAAATTCTATAATTTTGGTGACTTATTTGGCTACGAGTGGGAGTTGAACCAAGCTGAGAGTCATAGTCATCGTGCCGGAGAAATCGGTGAGTGGTTTCGACGTAGGCGTGACTTCGGACAACCTGACTCCCATTCTATTTAAAGTATCATAGAAGATTATGTTCATGGTGCTTCCTATATCGACAAGGATTCTTGCGACCTAGAGGTCCCTTATGATGAGGTCAATTACGAGAGGATCACCGTGAGGAGTATCGATTCCGACAGCTTCGCTTTCTTTGAAAGTAATTGCGTTGTTTGGCGAATTAGAAGATGTAAAGAGAAGGTGATCAGGCCAGTTGGCGTTTGATTCAGCCTTGCGATGATATGATTTTATTCTGGAGATGTTATCTTGATAGTATTGCGATCCTCCGATTATCATGTTTACTCGGCGGCGATTAACATTGCTGATTTTATCCTTAGGCTCTTTTCCGTGCTTCCCTTCCGCTCGGGGACCTTAGGGTGCATTGTTTCCTGGTGGCGCCTGGTCATGCCTAGGTGGCCGATTTGCTTCTTTGAGGAGATCATTTATGCTAGAAAATCTCGATATCTCTCCTGCGAATAGTTTTGCTGTTAGCCTTCCTCTGAGGACTTTGAAATTTGTTGTGGAGTGACATTTCGTTTGGTGGAACTCGCATAAGGAATTTTCATCGTAAGAGGTGTTTTGGGTTAAGGTATTACTTGACGTTTTTCCTATTTCGGACAACAGCTTGATTGCATAGTTATGCGCTCCTTGAAGGTCTTCTTTCTCGTGATAGACATATTTGTCGTTTCGAGGGTTTTTCTTTTCAGATTTCTGTTCCGAGGGAGCTTCTTTCGCGGATGCCTTCGCCAACTTATATGTTTCAGGGACGAAACTTTCATCTCCTCATCGACGGTGATGAAATCTGCGGCTTTGTGAAGAGCATCCTGAATCAACTACAGTTTTCCGAGTGCTATCCATTTTCTAAATTTTGATTTATACGAGAACGTATTCTGGAGCGCGTCTACGGCTACGTTATTGCTTATTCTGACGACTCTTGATATCAAGACTTTGAATTGTTTTATGAAATCCCGTTGGGGCTCGTCCTCTCTCTGAGCCATGCTCCATTAATCAATGTCCGTAGTCTCCCTGTTCATAAACATGGAATATTGTTTAAGAAATCCCGCAGAAATTTGTCGGCATTTATCGCGAATGTTCCGAGCCTGTGTTTTGGCCAATTCTTCTTGTTCCACCCTGAAGAGATTCTCTTCTTCTTCTGTCATGGGTTTGTAGAATTGGTTATCCTTCCGGGCTGAGTGTATGCTTCTTCTTCTTGGTTATCCTCATCCGAAGAATCAAATTGTTCGATGGACTCCAAGTGAATTTGCTCAGCCTCGTTCTATTTCATTTCCTTTTTTAGAGGCGGAAGGTTGTTGGTGGTTTTGAGCATTGCATCGAGAGTTTTCTCTTCAGGATTTTGTCCTGATGGCTCCTTTTGCGTGTTCTGCGTCCTATCGAGCGGAGTCGCAAAATAAAGTCTTCTCCCATGGAGCTTCGTTGTTCCGCGTGGGAAGATGGCTCTGGTTTTCATAATTATGGTTTTAACCTATTTTACGAGAGAGTTTGTCATCTTGTCTTGTTCTTCCGAATTCTTTTCGGGAGTTGAGAACATCTTTTTAATCTCCTCAAACGCCGCAATGTTTGCATTAGTGTTCACAGCGGTGACGTTCGTTGGCAAAGTTTGCTCAACGTTGTCGTTTGGCGGAAGACCATCACGATTTGGTTGGTCGTTTTGAGTTTCAATAGTCATGTCTAAACTTGTTGTTTGATGTGAAAGAAACCACTTGTCTCCTACTCTTTAGCGCCAAACAGCGGGAACCAAAATTCGCATTGTCGATTTCCATTAGTTACGGAAAATCAGAGATAACTCTAAGTTTCCAGAGATCCCAGATTTCTGTGGGTCAAACATAAAAAGATCACAATACAAAAGTATTTAATACGAATAAGAATTTAAGAACACAAAAGAGGGCAATAGAAGTCTTATTCCGAATCAGTGCGTGAATGTGTTATAACATGTGATAGCCTCGACCACAAGAACTGTTGGCGAGTTATCCTAGATCTAATAGCAAAGATCGATAAACCTACTTGAGTCGCAATACACTAACAATGACGAAAATAGTCTACAGCCCTAAGTATTTTGGTGTGGAGAATTGAACGTGTCTGTGCCCCTTCTCTGCATGTCTCTTATATAGGCTTCATGGTTGATTTGCCTTCCTTTTTTGCCTTCCGTCCTTCTGTGGAAATCTTCCTTTTTTGGTTTATTCTTCTGCAAAAATCTTCCTTTTCGGGATTTCTTCCATTTCTTCTTGGCTTCCAGGAAAAGCTTAAACAGCCATCGTACTTAGGCTCGATTCTCGCCTAAATTCGTAAATGGGCCATTTGTTTTTGTTTTACGCCTCGTTGGACCGTTCTATGGTTTAGGCAATTTTTACGGTTCTTATCAAAGACTTTGTAGAAAGATTATACGAATCATATGAGCAAGATAACATCGACATTAACTTATTCATTTATCGTTTTATACAATCTGTAAATAAAAGCGTGTCCTTATGACCGATCTGAAGGATGATGATTTCGGTAAACTATTATCGCTTTATACGATTACCTCCATATGAGAAGATTTCACGGTTCTCCCGTAAGTCGTAGAAAATAATTCTATAGCTAAGGTGATGTTAGTGTTCGGGATAACCGGAACGGTTTATACGATTACTTCAAGACTTATGCGCATTTTATGATTTTAATTGCAGAATTCCACCAGAAATACATAACGATACAAAACGAGAGATGATTTGTCCGGAGCAATACGAAATGCATATGTGATTCATCTCGCTAGTTGGCGAGATGAAACCAAAGGGCGAGATGAATTCTTGTTCGCATACATATTGCCAATTGCCGATATGAATTTCTTCTTATTCATCTCGCGAGTTGGCGAGATGAATTCTTGTGCGGATTCATCTCGCCAGTTGGCAAGATGAATTTTTCCAATTCATCTCGCCAACTCGCGAGATGAATGATTGTGCAGATTCACCTCGCCTGTTGGCGAGATGAACATATGTCCAAAAACGTCTTGATTATTCATGCTCGAGCATGATTTGTGCTACCCGCAAATGATATTCGGGATTAAAGCGTTTGCCCAAGGTTTACTTGTTGTGATTTCGATAAATATTTACCGAAGGTTCTCGTATTTTACGGACATCTGTTTCGAGTGCGCTAGTTTTGATTCGACACTAAGTGTGAGTGAACCATCTTGCCTCGTTACAACTTTAGTGATAGGAAAACCTAGTGGGAAAAACCTTCTCGACTAAGGATAAAAGAGTATAGAGATGGTCACTTGGAGATTCCATGATTGTTGCTTGATCTTTCTGAAGCATATGATCTTTCGAAAATATTGGAATTTTATTTTTTTATTCCATTGACCGGGATTGACGCTTGAACCAACAGATTTTGAAACATTAATTTCGTCGTGACCATTTTTGACCCCAACAATGATTAGGGTAGTTTTGCATAAGTATTGCATACATATTGCATTCTGGATTTAAAAAGGTACTTAGGAAATAATTGGTACCATGAAGACAAAGTAAAGAAGGAGAAGTGGTGATTTGGGCATCTAAATCTACCATTAGCCGTGTCTAATATTTGGGCAAGCCATAGATAAGTCTCACTTGAAATGTTTACTCGGCATGAAGCCTAGCCAAAAGCTTCAAGCCCAACCCAACAACCCACTCGGAATCTCTCACTTGGCCAATGGCCAAGAAAACTCCAGTCTAACATTCAACCAAGATCACACCCAGCTAGGGCACTCGACCATTAACTGAGTCAAGGAATCAAATATGCAGACAACATTTTCACTCAAACGCACCACTCGCCTAAAAAACGAGTCAAGACCATTCGAATACTTAGCCAAGTTTCTTAGGCAGCCAAACCATTCGAGCATTGGCTGAGTAGGGCATTTCTCATCGAGCCAAGCACATATCACTAGGCTAGCCTACTTGGACCAGTGCCAAGCTAACTTATCCCTGATCCAGCCATACAAACTACGCGGCCACACCACTCGGTGTCTAGCCAAGTGAAAATAACCCAGCCGAAGCCAATGCATCCACGTGGCTTGACCTCTTGGCTACAACCTGAGCCAAGCACATGTCACTCAGCCAGTCTACTTGGACCAATGCCAGGACAACTTATCTTCGATCCAGCCATTAAACCTACTCAGAAACACCACTTAGTTTCTAGCCGAGCAAAGACAACCCAGCAAAAGCCAATGCATCCATGTATCTCAACCACGGCTACAACCCGAGCCAGACCATCTGAAGACTCCACTTGGCTTAACCACTCAGATTCGTGCCAAGTCGAGTCTCAAAACCCTATATGTTTTTTCTTTTAGTTGTTTAGAAAACCCTAACTACTATAAACACTCAATCACAGATCCACCTATGATTTTCCTTTGTTTTTATGTTCTTCTTTAGGTTTTGCTCTCTGTTTTATGCCTTTGAATGTTCTTGAATGTTTGGATCATTTTCTTTCAATCTATGTTTTTTGGCTTCTAATTTTGATTTATCTTTGTTTCTAATAGCTTTAGAATAATGGATATCTGGTGCATATTGATTTCTGGGTTTGATCATATTTTCTGGGTTTGTGTTCTTAAGAGTTTCTGAAGTTTGATCATTGCACTTTTAATCTATTTAGTTCTTACCTTTGAATCTTGTTAAAACTTGCTAATCTAAGTGTGAATCTTTTGAATATCATGTCTATTTTATTTTATGGGTTTGATCATCAGTTTTTGGGTTTCTGTTCTTGTTGTTGTAAAACATAGAAAATTTTTACTATCAATTTGACATTGTTGTCGATTGGGTGTTAGTTTGTTATATTACGGATTTTGGATCTATTAAGATCAAGTTTCTTTGAAATTTACTTTGATTACTCACATTGTCATATGTTTTTTCTTTGCATTTCAGATACATGCAAAACTATCTAATTCTATGATGTGGGTAGTACCAGAGTCAGTTACTAGAGTTAGACGCAAATCTGTATGTACACTAAATCATAAGGCAAGAAGCATCTCTTACAACATCTGGAAAGTATCAACTTTCTTCAAAGGCAGTTAAGAGAACAAAGGAGTAACCTTAGAGTAACCAATAAAGATTAGCAAGTACCACCAACAACAGCTGATCATCAACACCAAGTCCCACATGCTAGGGCGCGTTTTATTGGAGCTGGTGATGCACACAACACTCACATTCAAAGGCATGTGATTGTGCCTCCAGCTGTCCAGAACAACAACTTTGAAATCAAGCATAGCCTGATTGCTATGGTTCAATCCAACTGTTTTATTGCTTACCTATGGAAGATCCCCTTGACCACCTTGATGAGATTGATAGGCTTTGTGGCCGAACCAAGATCAATGGATTAAGTGAATATGCTTTCTGATGTATTGCGTTTTTAACCACTTTAGGCATCGATTTAGTTCTCATTTTAGCTAGGTTCACTTGCATTTAGAATAGTTTAGGTTGCATTTTGCATTCAATTGCATATTTCAAGTGCCTAAGAAAGATGGAGTTGAACCGGAGCAAAATCGAGAAGAAAGGAGCGTAAAGAAGCAAACTAGACGTTTGTATCGGCCACCCGTACCGTTGGGACTAGGCCGATACAAACCCCAAGAAGCAAGGACCGATACGCTTCAACCGATACACCCATATAAGTTGGGCTGTATCGGTTGAAGCCAACCGATATTAAATCAATGGAAGATGTACCGGGCATCACTAACCGGTACGCCTGGCCTGATACAGGTGCATCAGCCAGTGTGTACCGGTTGCACACGACCGATCTTGATATCGGCCATCTGTACCGGCCGGTTTGGCCGATATCGACCAAAAAAGGGGAAAACTGACTTTTGTTTTTAAGACTTGAAAGACCTAGTTTTGCCACATTCCATCTTTTATTCAAAAACTCTCTGTAAACCTTTGTTCTACTACTTTGAAGTTTAATTTGATTTAGTTGTTTG
>OVBE01010862.1:0-14638 GCA_900406425.1 Iberis pinnata
AGAACCTACGGCGGCGGCGGCAAAATTTTTTTTTTTTTTTTTTCGAGAAAAAGAAAAGAATTTAGGGTTTTAGGTGATCAAGAGAATTTAGGTTTCGAGTCAAATCAACTTGAACACCAAGCTGTCAATATCGACGTTTATATCCGGTCGTAGGGTTTATTTGGCTACAAACCCCAACCATAAGGTTATCGACGTTTATACTCAGTCGTAGAGTCAAATCGGCTATAATACCCAGCCGTTGGGCCATCAACAATATTTATACTCCATTGTAGAGTCAAAGTAGCTAAAACTATTAGCCATCAAATTATTATCGGTGGAAACACATCACCATATGATAAAACTCGAAAATAACTCGCAACTGTGAGATCAACCATCGTTATTGAACGAATCTGTATAGATTCATGTTCAACACATGTTATAATAAAAAATAAAAAAAATTAATCTGTTTAACACATGATTGAACAGAATACTAGACCTTTTTTTTTTGGAAAAAAAAATAGAAGAAATTCCAACGAGTGAAATAGAAGCAAGATCAAAATAGAAAAAGATTATTAGAGAACTTTTCTCAAAAAAAAAAAAAACTCAACACACGATAAAAACTTTTTTTTTTTTAGATTAAAACCAACGATAAAGAATGAATAAAGATTATAGAAGAATGATTCTCTTAGTTATAAAATCTTATATCATTGGGTTTTTTTTTTTGTAAGCGGAAGATAGAAAAACCTTAATCATTTAGGANCTACCATGAAGTAATTTGTATTGAATTGAATAAAGAAAGTACATAGAAAGCATATATATAGTAGTAGTATCTAACAAGAATATCTTCTAAAAAAATTCTAATAAATAAATCCTAATCCTACTAATATATATCCTAGTCCTAATATTTATCTCTCACATACAGAGGACATGAGGTCTAGTAATTTTGTACGTCTCTCTCAGCATTTGACAATCTACGCCATGTGTCTTTCACATATATACGAAAGAGTCAGCCGACAAAAGAAAATGTGAATTGTGAAACATCGAACAGCCGTATAGTAATGGAGCCATATTATACAATGATTGATTTATTATGGGAATGTAACATTTTCATCAAAGACAAAACACGTCTCCTTTCCTTCCAATTTTAAATGAAATATTCCACCACATGGAATTGCGATGACTTTCTGTATTTTATTTTTTATAAAGTTCATTGTTTATTATTTATAACCGGAATTTGTGCTTCAAATATGCCTGTCAATGTGTAGTCGTAGTATCCGATTCGGTTAGGAAAGAAAATGGAGTTATAGAGAAAAAAAAAAGTGAATAAAAAGAGCCTTTGAGAGGCGATCAAGAAAAGCTTCTGTCGCGAATCCTTTTCTCCTCCGATCTCCTCCACTTCTCGTCCGGTCCGGCGGCTCTCTCAGCGTCGAGATTGGCCGGGCATCGTCCGGTCATCTGGTAGGTTTTTTCCCTTTCACTCGGCTTTTGTCTTTTCTTCGGCGGATTTGGGTTTTGGTGGTCGCCGGATTTTGCTAGGTTTTCGGCGGTTTTCGGCGATGAGCTGATTCTGGTGGCTTTGTCATATGCCCGTTTGATTTCCTGTTTGGTGCTTCGAGGAGTTCCATGCCGGTTTGCCTATTGGTGAATCGGCGGTTTGATTGTCGGGGGTCTCCGGTTAGTCTTCTGTAGGGTGTTTTTATCCTTGGTGTTCGTTTAGCTGCTCCTTGTAAAAAAAAAAGAAATTAAACTGTGAAACGTTACCCTGCCATAATGTGATGTGTTTCCAATGCCAATAAAAAGTAACCCATCCAATAGTATTTAACATCCAGAAAACGGCCAAATAAAATGCGTCCCAAGCCGAAATATCACNCGTTTAGCAAAAACCCAATTGATCAAGTTGGCCCTTGCGAACAGCTTGATGCACACCAGAGCATTGTAAATATTAGGCATCTTGCCCGGGGGAAAGGCTACATCCAGTACTGGACCAATGATTTGGGCGATTATTCGGGACGTTCGGTGATTGTCGTTGGATCTTCACTTTCATTACATCGCTGGGGGATATCATTATTGCCTAACCCTATGCCTATATTGCATTACGACCTCCGCGAAAACCAGAATGAGAAAACCCACGAGAACCAGTAGACTGACCATAGTTTAGTCGAGGAAGCCTAGTGCCTCGACTGAAAGGAGAGGAGCGGAGGNAAGAAATGATCAAAAGAGCTGTATTTGCCAGAGAATTGGGAGTTTTTTTTTTTAAATACATGAAATATTCTTCATTTTGTTGATAGAAGGATATTCGAACCAGATGAAGTTCTGACCATCTGTCAGAAAAGAATGTCTTATTGACACAGTTTCCTTCTTTGTTGAGGAAAATGTGGGTATTAGATAAAGGTATATGATTTCCACGAGAATCTTTAACCTCAGGTTCGGCGGGGTAAATGCATTAAAAAGGGACAAATTTTAGCGGATGGTGCTGCTACAGTTGGTGGGGAACTCGCTTTGGGGACAATTAGCTAGAGTAGCGGGTGCTGTAGCGAAACTGATTGCAAAAGAGGGGAAGTCGCTGGAATTGATATCTCATTTAAAGAGAAAGATATCAAATATCTGGGGTTTCTTTTTAGATACTTCATTTTATTAGTCCTATCACGTAAACCATAAAAAAATTTGATAATCTAATATCAATCTCTGTGTTGTTCCGGGAATTTTTTTACTGGTGGTCTTAGGGTTCTCTTTAGCGAGACTGTTTTGGTGTATTGACCTCAGTGTGTTTCTCCGAGTTTGACGGCTTTTCCTTCTCCGATGTCGGTGGTTCCGGGAAGCTTGGGCCATGGTCTGTTACTGGTTCGGTTGCCTATCGCTGGATGCAGGTATTTCTTTGCAAGCTTGGTGGTTTCCTCTTCGCTTTGGGTATGATGGTTTTGTCTTCTCGGGTTTGGAGCGCTCGTTTTTTGCCTTTCCCGGCTTTGGTTGGCTTCAGTTTGTTTTGGTGTTTGGGGTGCTTTCTTCCAAGTTTGCTATCTTCGTGTCTCCTTCCGCTTCTCCTTTCTTTGCCTTCGTTTCAATCCTTTGGGCTTTTCAGCATTTTCTACAAGCCGAGCTTTTTCAAGTGTATTCATGTTTACGTCTAGTTTGTCTTCAAGGTATGCGATATTTGCTATTCTGGTGGCATCATGTAATAGGGGCTTTGTCTCCGGTTGAAGCTTCATAGTGACTCAGTCGTTTTCTATCATCGTTTATGCTTATTTGTTTGGCGTCTTCTGTCGTTGGATTCTCTCGTTGGATGCTTTTCTTCTTGGTGTAAGTTTGGTAAGGAGTTTCTTTGTAGGTTTGCAATTTGGTTGTTTGTTTGTGTTGTTTCTTTTGTTTGTGCTTCTTGTTTATGTTTGTGTATCTTTTATTTCAATAAAGACGACAAAAAAAAAAATTAATCACATGAAATGGAGTATTAATAAAACAGAAAAAATTTCAAGTAGGTTGTAATGAAGAGGCCCACTCACAAGAAGATGCTTGTGAAGCCTTTATCTCATTCTCGGCCCATTCCCATTCAAGCTTCAATGGTCATCTTCTTCAAGAGAAAACGACAAAGCTAAACCAAATGACTGGATTGCAGTATGAATTTTGCCATACCAATGAGTAACAAATTTGATTCCTTCAAACTCCTTGATTCAACATGATGAAAACAATTTCAATAGATTACAGTAGTGTCTTTTGCTATAAAATCAAACGCATTGTAATATGTTTTTGATTAAGAAAGAAATACGATTTACAAAGTTCTTATTCATCCTCAAGCTTTAGGTTCTTCTTTCATTAAACCCAAAAACCATAATACTATAATCCAAAATCATATGTTTGCATTGAAACTGCAGTATCTCCTCCCTTGTCTTTGGGATTAATTATGAATAATGAACAACCCACATAAAGCAAAGCCATATTCTTTTGATAATCGTTGTTGCAAGCTAGCGTTCAATATAAAAAATAAACCATTTGTAGACCTACCTAAAATTTTGGGAGTCTGAAACAAATTAAAACGGTGGTCAATATGTTATTTATTTATCTTTTGGATCATAAATTTGTTTAAGAACATACCTATATATATACATATATATCATTTCAAGTCTTAGAGACCTATAAAATATGGAGACAGGTTTATAAAATATGGAGGTTTTAGGCCAAAGTTTCATCCGGTTTTGCCCAAGACCGTCCTAACCATTTGATAACCGAATGTTTACTTCTTTGTTGTTGATAGACCAGTGGCGACCCAGAAAAATATATTTTCTAGTTCAAAAGCATAAGTAAAATTTATCTAAAAAGTTGTCATTAACATAAGAATAAAATATCCTACAAAACCACTCAACGATTTTTCATCTCCTGAAATTTTTTCACTACAGTCTCATTTTAATGTATTTGAATAGATCCTTTTCGACAAAACAAACTAGACAATCATTAAGGACTTGATCTCCCATCCGGTTGCGCCGATGTGTCTTCGCAATCTTCATGGCTGAAAGCATCTCTCAACAGTTGCAGTAGCGACAAGAAAAATCAAAACCAATTTCAAAAGCCTATAAACCAAAGGATGTGATAAATGCTTTCGAGTTTTAACCATCAGATGAGCAAGTTCTTCAAGGTCCTTTAACTGAGAAAATCTTTCAACATGTTGAACATTGTCAATGTATCTAGATTCTCCATGACTAAAATAATCTGGATAGAACATAGATAATCTTATCAATTTTGAACGATCAAACTCACTAAATGAATCAACACGAGATAAATCAGCAGCACAAATAAGAAATTTAGTATTCACCTAATTAAAGTGATCGTTGAAGTCCTGAAGTTGCAAATCTAGAACAACATATAAGCAATTAACCTTGTAATGATGCATATTCTTCATTCCTGTTTTTTTCTTCGTTTCTTGGAATCGACATAATCATCTTCCATGTCAAGCATCTCAATATCATATTTCTCACATAAAATAGAAACTTTCATCATTAGAGAATTCCATCCATCATCTATGAATTGTTGTAGTTGTCGCTTAGTTGACTCCACCAAAGACATGATATTCAAAATATCTTGATCTTTTCTTTGTATAGCCATAGAAAAATTGTGTGTGAGTCCTAAAATATGTATCATCAATTGCAAATAGAATACAAAATCAAACCTCTGAAAATATATGAGAAGACCATGTGCTTAACGTATTTTCAAGTCGTCTACCACATCATTCTGAACATATTGAAGCACCTCAACAATAGAAGAAAACAAATCAACCAAACGCAATAAAGTTTTATAATGAGAACCCCAACGAGTGTTCCCTGGCCTTTTTTTCCCATCCAAACACCAATTAATATTAATTTAGGATAAGAAGGTTAGCCTTTGAAGCTAACCACCCTGGAACTAGAATGTTTACATGGGAAAATAAAGAGTTTTGAGAGCGGGCTCCTTTAGCAAGTATGTCCGCCGTACATTGAAATTTCGTGCAATAAAAGCAATGTTAAAATTTGTAAACAAATCTTTAAGGTGCTCAAATTCGTTCCATTCCGATGCCAAAGAGGGCCATTCTTCTTCTTCCTTTATCAGCTTCACAAGCTGTAGACGGTCCGATTGGAAGGACATAGTGATAAAACCAAATTGTAAAGAGCGCTCCATAGCTCGAAGTAAGATGTTAAACTCTGCATGAAGGAGAGACTGCACTTGACTTATCTCGAAAGAGCCAAAAATCACTTGTCATGGTTCTACCTCAAAGACACATCCTCCACCTACAAATTCTGAGTTTTTCACCCAAGATGCATCCACTTGGCATCTTGGAAAAGGTGGTAAACCCGTGACCATGTCCTGGTTTTGCTTTGGGATTGTCTGATCTTCCCTTTTCTCTAGGTTGAGTTGTGCCGATCTCCATGCCTCTTCTTCGCTTATCGCATATTGAACCACATCCAATGGGGAGATCATTTTTGCGTTAAAGACCCAATCGTTTCTAGCTTTCCATATGTACCATAATAACCAGGGGAATTCGACAAGGGTACTCCCTGGGAATCCTTCGTTCTTGGCTCGAAGGAGGAGGTAATCAAAGTTTTCTAATAGAGAACCACTCGGGAATGAACCCGAATTTGTTGGTATATTTGAGAGTGCCCATGTCTATAAGGCTGGTGGACATAAGAATAAAAGGTGATTAATGGATTCCTCTCCTGTCCCGCACCTTTGACAAGATCTGTCGGTTCCATAATGCCTATCCACTAAACGACTACATGCAGGCAGGCTTCCAGAAATTGCCAGCCAGAGAAAATGTTTTATCTTGCGTGTTGTTTTCAGTTTCCATATAAGGGCTCTCAGAGCATTAGTACTGGGTTCTGAAACGACTTGAATTGTTCCTTCACTTTTTAGGTGAGATGCTACCTTATATCCAGATTTGACTGAATAAGGTCCTGATTTTGTGAACGTCCAGTAAGACCATCTTCTTTGTTATGATAGCTAGGTCTGAGGCTCCGTATTAACGGCATGTCAGTCTGATCTACCAATGCTTCAAATATTCCCATATTCTATTGTTTTGCCAGGTGGTCAATGAGGTGACTAACAACAAGGTTTGGGTCTCTAAGGTTTTCCCTTTTCTTAGATGGTCTTGGGGGGGGGGGGGGTTTGGGGGAATCCAGGGATCTAACCAGACCCAATTTTTGGCTCATGGCTGATAGTACATCATAGGCCTTCCTTGAAGAGTGCTTGCGCTGCTAGGATACTTTTCTACCCAAAAGATGGGAAATTTGATTTCATAACATCCATTGGGCTCATATACCGAAAGTATCGACCTTTGAGCATTCGAGCTACCAGGGAATTTGGAACCTGGATCAATCTCCATAGTTTTTTAGCAAGGAGGGCGATGTTGAAGTTAGAGAGGTCTCTGAATCCCAAGCCCCCTTAATCTAGAGGGGTACAGATCTTATCATATGCTATCCAATGCATGCTCTTATTATTCTCTTTTGTACTCCACCAAAATCTTGTTATTGCTCCTTGAAGTTTGGATAAGATGTCCTTCGGGAGGAGAAAGCAAGACATCACATAGGTGGGAAGGGCTTAGTCTACCGATTTCAGTAATAATTCATTTCCCCCCCTTCGAGAGAAATTTGGATGACCATAGATTAATCCTGTCATTTAGACGTTCACGGATGAAAGCAAATACTTGACGTTTGGAGCCGCAAATCTTTTCTGGGAACCCCAGGTACATTTCCATCCCTCCTTCTTTATGTATGCCTATAGTTCTTTTAAGGGTAATTTTAAGGTCACGATCCACCATATTACCAAATAGAATAGAGGATTCATCAAGGTTAAGTTGTTGGCCCGAAGCTTTTCCATACAACCTAATGATTATCATCAACTCAGCACATTGCTGGATATCTGCCTTACAAAAGAAAAGGCTATCGTCTGCAAACAGAAGATGGGATACTGCCGAGCTAGCTCTTGCTATTTTTAGTCATGTGATCCTCCCTTCCTCCTCTGTACTTCTAAGTTGCAAGATGAGGGATTCGGTGAGGAGGATAAAAAGGAAAGGGGATCACGTTGTCTCAGACCTCTAAGGGGTTGAATATTTCCCTTCGGATCTCTGTTCACTAGTATCTGGTATGATACTAAGGATACACACCATTTGATCCAAGAAACCCATCTGTTATCAAAATCCATCTTTAAGAGTATGGCTTCCAGGAAGTTTCATTCCACCCGATCATATGCTTTACTCATGTCAGTTTTGATGGCCACAAATTTGGACTTACACATGTGGCTAGTACGAAGCGCATGAAAACTTCATGTGCTAGGATATTGTCGGATATGAGTCTCTTTGCCACAAAGGCATATTGTGTTTCTGACACCAAGCTTGGGAGAATTTTCTTTAAGCGCGAGCAAAGAATATTTGAGATGATTTTATAGCTAACATTGCACAAACTTATTGGCCAAAATTCTGACATTTCCTGAGGCCTTTTAGTTTTAGGGATTAAGGAAATGTTAGTCGAGTTTAACCGAGGATCAAAATGTCCAGATCTGAAGAAGTCCTTTACCAACTTTATGATGTCCGGATTAGTTATATCCCCGATGCGTTGGTAGAAAAGGCTAGTCATTCCGTCCGATCCAGGGGCCTTGTCCGGATTAATTTCCCCAATTGCTCGAATAATCTTGCTATCCAGTGGATCTCTTGTTAAGGATGCGTTCATAGATGGTGTCACTTTCTCGGTAATATACCGGAGGGCCTCATCCAAATCTCCAGTTTTTGAGGTTGTAAATAAGTTTTTGAAATATTTCGAGGCTACTTTTTCAATTTCTAAATCGCTTTCAGCCCAACCACCCAAAGGGTTCCTTAGTTTGGTAATATGATTTCGGGCTCTCCTCTGTTTAGTTGACGCATGGAAGAATTTTGTATTTTGGTCCCCAGCTTGTAACCACAAAACTCGACTTTTCTGTCTCCAGAACATTTCTTCTTCCCTGAAGGCTATGCAAAGCTCCCATTTTAGATCCAAAATATCCTCACTTGTTGTGTTCTCGTCCTATTGGGCATTTTCAAGCTGTTTTTTAGAGATTCTATCCTTTGCTCTGAATTGGAGGGGTTAGAACGTTTCCATCTGGATATCGATCTTCTGACATCTCCTAACTTGGCGTGAAGAGCTCGGGATGGAAGAACAGATAAAGGACCCCAACCTATCTCTATGGCTTCTTTTAAGTCATCCTTGTGAAGCCATCATCGGTCAAACTTAAAACTCTGACGGGTTTTAGTGTCCTTTGAGAGGTAACTAGTCAAAAATAGGTCGGTGATCTGAGCCCCATAATTTAAGATACTCCGCATTGGTGTGGGAAAAATTTTCGTGCCAGTCTTCATTGCCTACTGTTTTGTCTAGGCGACATTGCACTTTTCCGGATTTTCTGTACCCCAGCCAAGAAAGAGGATTCCCTTTAAAAGGGAACTCAATCATCATGCAATCTGCTAGCATGGTCTTGAAAGCAAGGAAGGATGATTCCGGTCTTTTCCGACCTCCTTTCTTCTCGTAATTTCCCGTAATCTCGTTAAAATCTCCACTCATAAACCAAGGCCCTGCCCTATTTGTACTTAAACGGGTCAATCTCTCCCAAACATAGTCTCGGTATTCTAAAATCATATCTCCATAGATAAAAGTCATATAAACTTTGTGTCCTTCGATTACTGCCGAGATATCAATCATTCGCTTATCAGAATAAAGGATTGTAACGTCAAAAGAGTCAAAATAAAAAGAGCTAAACCACCGCTTTTACCTTCGGGTTCCACGGTAAACAACATATTAAAACCAAAAGATACTTGAAAGTCTTGTAAAAAAGAACGACAGTTTTTTGTTTCAGAAAAAAAAAAAGAAGGTGCAAAGAAACGAAGCAACTCTCGCAAGTGTTGCTTAGTCAAGTAGGCGCCCACCCCTTGACAATTCCAAGAGATGGTGTTCATATCTTCGTACTGGGTGGTTTCTGGGACTCCACCGAACCTGAAATAGCAACAGAAGACTTATTTTTAATAGATTTTAACACCTCAAAACGAGGGACTTTAGAAGAATTTAGTTTTAAGGAGGTACCCGGTCCTCAAATTTTCCTTGGGGATTGGCGTCCCCGGATGGTATTTAGTTTCTTAGACGCTTTTGTTCCTTTAATCTCTGGGTTGCGAAATCCCTTCTTTTTGGAATCATCTTCTCTGATGATACCTTTTTGTGACTTTTGTATTTGTCAAAGGATTGCTTGATGGTGATCTTAGAGGCTTCTCCGTTATTTTTTTATCTTTACTCTTTTGCTCAGCATTTGCTGAAGATAGTTGTGAAATAGCATCTATGATCTCAACATCATACACCAATTCGTCCACCAAAAGATCATCATTTTGCATTATATTTTCATCCATGATTACATCCTCAAATTCATCCACAAGTTTCTCTACCTCAACTTCTTCCTCTCTAGTAAATACCATATTCGCAATGTAATCGGCTCCATTAGCTCTTCAATCTTTGAAGTGGGCACTGATTGGGGAATGAGAGAGAGAAACCTGTTTTGATCTTGAGATTGATCTAATTCTCCTTCTTTTCTAATCACAAGCGTTCCTCAGTTTCGCAAACCTACATTTGAGGGGAAAGAAAGCATGTTTGATAGTGGTGTACCTTCTTTCGGGGCCTCAACCATATGAGCTTTTCCTTTGAGCCTTCTTTTTCTTTCTTCCAAAGACTCATTCAATTGTGTAACTAACACTCCATTTTCACTCTTATTTGCTTCGGGATGCAGAGGAAAGATAGCAGAGATAGTTCTTTGAGAATCGGCTCTCTCGGTGGGCGATTTCTCAAAGTTCCTTGAGATAGTGGATGTCATAAACTTTTCACCTTGGCGGCTTCTTGAGTCTTGTTCTCTAATTCGCCAAGCTTATTTAGAGCGTTGGGAATTATGTGAAGGTCTTTGATCTTTGATGCTAGCTTCTCTCGAAGTGACACCAACATTCCTTTGATTAGCCTTTCCGAATTTTGTCATTGGATGGTGATCTAGCCGACTCCAAATATTGTTCTGAGAAGCCTTGTTTGGTTGATTATGATTATCAACCCTTCTTCGCTCGGTTTCCTTCCTCGGGGCTCTATGACTCTCGAGATGGTTGGCTTTCCAATAGTTCTCGGATATATTAGATCTTTTTCGCCTCTGGAATAACCAGGATAATTAGATCGAGAAGGTGATCTTTCTGGGGCTTCTCCCATTGGGGATCTAGGTCTTTTATATCCACCTCTCCTATCAATGGGAGGAATAAGAGAGTTCTTTTGGTCCTTTAAAGTGTCCGAAGGCGGGGGCTCTCGAAGCTCACTAATCTTCTTAACTTGGTATTCTTCCGAAATATTTGGGCAAGAGCAAATATCATGAGAAAGTCGATTGCATGCAAAGCAGTAACGGTTTAAGCCTTCATATGCTAGTTGAACCGATCCAATTTCACCCCCGGAAAGAATATTCTCTTTTTGAAGTGAAGAGGTTCATCGACATTGATTGAGACTTTGAGGCGGGCATTTGGGGCGTCAATTTCTTCTTTGTTCCCCAGAGCCTTTGCTATTACTTTGAAAGTTTGATTGGTCCCTGGCCTCTGAAGAGAAATATCTTGATTTAATCATGTTCCAATATTGATTTCGCCATCATTTATTCCTTTCTCAACTGTTTTTCTGTATTTTTCTACAAGCATATATTTCTTTTTACATGAATCTCCCACCACATTCAATAATACAGAAATCATGTCAAAAAAGTCTCCAACATCAAAATGTTTCTTCGCAACTGCCACAACAACCAAATGAAGCTGATGTGCAAAACAATGAACATAATAAGCTAATGAGTTTTCCCTTAGAACCAATGCCCTTAGCCCATTAAATTCACCTTTCATATTACTAGCTCCATCATAACCATGTCCTCTCAACTTTTTTATGCTTAGTCCATTCTTAGCAAACTAAGAATCAATAGATGATTTCAAGGTTGCTAAAGATATCTCACTCACATATGTAATACCCATGAATCTTTTTTTTTTATTATTCCATTTTTATCAACAAAACGAAACACTGCTGTCATTTATTCTTTATTAGAAACATCAGCAGACTCATCCAGCAACAATTCAAAAACATCATGATCAATTTCATGAACAATATTTTTAACTACTTCTTCTGCAAAAACAATGCATAATGTCTTTCTGGATCTTCGAGGATACCATCTGATTATTTTTAGGAGCATTTTCTAAAATCACTTTACTCACAACCTCATTTTGTTCAGCAATATATTTAAGGAGTTCTACAAAATTTCCTTTGTTAGCAGATGTCTGTCTCATCATGAACACGAAATGGTAATCCTTGTTGCAATAAGTATATGGAAAAATCAATTAAGGCATTTAGCCGAATCCGATACTCATTTTTTCATAATATCATCTTGTTTATGAAACACATGCCAAATAGACTGATTTTGTTTCATCAAATTTTCATATTTCATAGCTGCATTGTTATGAAAGTTATCAACACCTCCAATATGCTCTTTAAACGCTTTCAAGTACCTATTCCAACCACAAAACCCCTCAGTGATAAAAGTAGGGCTGGGCTTTCGGGTATTCGGTTCGGTTCCGAGTCCGAATTATTTGGTTCCGGTTCTTCAGTTCCTGAATTTTAATACCCAATATATCCTTTTCAATTTTTCGGTTCGGTTCCGGTTCGGTTCCTTCCGGTTCCGGTTCGGTTCCTTCCGGTTCCGGGTCGGTTCGGTTCCATGTTAAAAGAACCAGAAAATACCCGAAATTTTTGGTTCCAAATCGGTTCCGGGTATTTTGGACCCGAAATACCAAAAAATACTTGAAATTTTCGGTTCCAAGTCGGTTCTGGGTATTTTCAGACCTGAAATACCAAAAAAATACCCGAAATGTTTGGTTCTAAGTCGGTTCCGGGTATTTTCATACCCAAAATACCAAAAAATACCCGAAAAGACAAAAATTACCCGAAAACAACTAAAATACCCGAAAAAATTAAGACTAAATTACCCATAAGTACCCGAATATACAAAGATTACCCGAATAAAAATAAAAATTACCCTAAGAAAGACTAAAGTACCCGAAATATATAATATGTATATATATGTTTCGGGTATTCGGTTCTACCCATCGGTTCTCGGTTCGGTTCTGGTTCCTACCCGATACCCATGGTTCTTCATCTCAGGAACCATTGGGTATTTTTGGGTGGAACCGGAACCGGAACCGTTTTTTCGGTTCTTTGGTTCCGGGTTTTTTGCCCAGCCCTAGATAAAATCATCACTTTTTACGCTTTTATCAGAACTATCTCTGAACAAGAAACAACATAGACAAAAATCTTTTTCTTTCTTCACACTATACTTTAACCAACTATACTTAGCAAACTAAGTCGGATTAAATCGTCTCAACGTGTTTCCTATCAATTTTTGTTCAAAAGTATGACTACGGGGTTGACAAGGACCTCTAGCCAAATATGTACGAATTACCTCATCTCTTTGGTTCACATGATAGTCACTTATTTTTTTCGGTCTACAAAATCCCATGGAATATCATCTAAATCATTTTGAGACGAAGACGGATTTTTTTAAAGAAAAAGTTTCCATTGTTTTTCTTGGAAAAAAATATAAGATACTTTAACATAAACTTTATCAATACTTTAGTAACAAAATAATTTATTGCTTAACGTCTTGCTAATCTAATGAATGTGACACATATTTACTTTTGTAATTAATATCATATATACTTCGTTTAAAAAGTAAATAAAAAATACACGAACTTATTTAATTTTGTTTTTTAAATACACAAATTTTTTATGTTGCTATTTTAATTCACGAACTAATTTGGATGACCTTAATAATACATAAAATTTTCAAATATGCAAGTTTACACCGATTAATTAAACGTCGGTCAATTGTCACTAAAGGAAGTTAATCGTGGTTAATTAACTCTACGGAAAAAACCTTAAAAATAAACGAACTTATTATTGTTCCTTCTTTAATACATTTAATACATGAACTTTTGACGTTGTCATATTAATACGCGAACTAATTTATGTGATCTTAATAATACATCAAATTTTTGAATTTGCAAGTTTACACTGAAAAATAAAATGACGTTAAATGTCATTAACGAAACTATTTAAGGTAGATAATCGTTCTGTGTATCTAAACGATGACTCATTTAAGGTATGATAACTCTCGGTTCGTCTTTGTAGTCTCTTTCACTAATCGCATTGACTCAATTTTTTCAACTAAAACACAACCAAAAGATCATGGCTAAACACAACTACACCACGTTAACACATGAACATCGCACCTGAAGAACCCATGAACATCGCCAACCATGAGGTTTCTCGTCATCAATCCACTTGAAGAACACATGAACATCGCACCTGAAGAATCCTCTTTCCGGATTATAATTGATCCACGATTTCAGCACCAACGTCGGCACATCAGACCGGAGATCCCCTTCACCTAACCTTGGCTCTAGCTGCAAGAGTCTGACCTTGAACCCTGAACAACTGCAAGAAAACGTTAATGGAGATGAGAAGTGAACAAGAAAAACTAATTAACTTTGCAAAATATAGTTAAGAGCATAAAAGGAAATACGAAAACTAATACCCCTAGTTTAGGTTATTGTTACTGTAGTAAATCACAGTAATCGTCCGTTTAATATTTCAGTGTAAACTTGCAAATTCATAAAGTTGATGAATTATTAAGGTCACAAAAATTAGTTCGAGTATTAAAATGACAACGTCAAAATTTCATGTATTAAATAGGTAAAAATAAATAAGTTTGTGTATTTTTAAGGTTTTTCCGTAGATTTAATTAACCACGATTGACTTTCGTTAATGACATTTAACGAACGTTTAATTAGTCGGGGTAAACTTGCAAATTTGAAAAGTTTATGTACTATTAAAGTCATCTAAATTAGTTCGTGAATTAAAATAGCAATGTAAAAAATTCGTGTATTAAAGAAAAAAATTAAATAAGTTCGTATATTTTTAAAGTTTTTTCCCAAAAAATAACATCTACACTACACTTTCATTATTACTTTTTTGTCTCACACATCATTGCTTTATTGATGTAGTGATAGTCAGATTTTTCCGGTTCAATTCTTATTACACTATCATGTCGTTGTAGTGATAATAGGTGTCAATCCAAATGG
>OVBE01010863.1:4445-14637 GCA_900406425.1 Iberis pinnata
GAGCTAAGAATTAGCCTTCAAGTGTTGTTGCTACTATGTAATTGCTGTAAATATGGGATTGCAAAGGAAACACATGGCAAAATTAGGAAACATAACCCAAAATATTTGGATATTAGAAAAACAAGTATGGGACATATCAAATTTAAAGAACTGATTTGTTGTCCTATTTTACCCATAAAAATGTTTATATTCTAAGAGATGACTANCACAAAGTGCATATTTTTAGAGGTTAGCTAAATTCACCGTAAATTTTTGAAAATCGGGCAGATTTTACCATAGATATTACTGATTAGCTATTATGACAATATTCTTGTAATTATCTTATATTTTTGATTTTTTTGTACAAAGATGAAGCCAACCTTGGTTTTGAAGAGGATTTTCACTGCTATAGCTCCTTCAAGGGTGCCAGCGTATTCTAGCATGTTAATTGTTGTTTCGAACTCAAGCAAAATTATGTCAGTTTGGGGCTAAGTTATCTTGACTATCCACTACAAAGATAAAACAAATACTTCAACCACTATTTTATCGGTAATTAGTCAAAAATAGACTTTTCTGACTAATAGTAAATGGTCGGAAATTTTTGGTATAAAAGCATAGTAATTGAGGAAAGGTCGGAATTTTTCAACTATTTCATTAGTCGATAATTTTGTCGAAAAATCAGTCAGAAAAATGTTGGAATATTTTTCGACAATTTCCGACCATTTTTACTTTTTAAAAAATTAAATAAATTAAAAATTATAAATAAATATAATTCAACAAAATAAATTAAACATAATACTACTCAACTAAAACCCACATAAACATTTAAATAATCTAATTCAAAACTTCAGTATTTAACTAATATAATTCCAAAAATATTGTTTTCGTCTAAACATGTGATGATAAGTTTTTTTTTTAATAACCAAGAGGAATTCAGATTTTTGACTCTAGTTTTTCTTTAGATCCAAAATTAGCTTTTGCTAATATCTAGTAATATAGTCTAAAAAATCTCTTTCACCGAGAATCGAACAAGAAAATTTGTAAAACTTTACTGATGATAAGTTGCATGGTTGAATTCTAAGTTTCTTCGCCAGCCGTCACGACCCTTAACAGATCTTTGTTGACCTTGTGGTTGGTTTCGTTAGCTTGCATGGTTCAAATGAAAGGTGGTGAATTGAACAAGAGTGTTTTTTTCCTGAAAATATATACTTCAATATTAAATAAAAATGAATATAATTTTTGATATAGAAGCTTCGATAGGAAAATACCACGTAAATTATATATTTATCGACGAGCATAGTAAGAATAAATAAAATTATAAAACTCTCTATTCTCTCTTGTAATCGTTTTCTCCCAATTCTCTCTCTTCGAAACTTGCAGCAACACGATTTCAAGTGAGCCCTCCGTCATCTTTTTTCGAGCATAACGCCGGTGCACCGCGACCTCCGGACACGCCGGCGGGATTTCCTATCTTCCACACTTTTCCTAAAATCGACACATTTCTTCATCTCTCCCCCTCTTCCTTCTCGGTTCATTGGCATCATCCCCTACAATTGTAGCGGCTCCTCGGTGGTGGCTCAGGCCAGATCTCTTGCGAAGTAAAAGAAAGGTGATCGGTGACTAGGAGTTGAAGAACCTCAAAGTTTGGGTTTGGGTTGCCTGCGTGAGAACGGAGAGTGAGGCTTCGACTTTATGCGATGGTGTAGGGACCACGACTGCATCAATCTGCACTAAACCAAGCTTATACGCCGGCGTTCCCGTCCCTATCCCAAGCATGAAATCTATTTTCTAACCTCCAAAATATGTTGCGGCTTAGGTGAGACCGGTCTCCTCATTCCAACCAAAGAGGAGATGTTCAGTGAGTGCAGTGCCGTTTCAGTTGCGCTGTCGGGTTGTCTGAGTCCATCTCCGGCATATTCACAGACTTCAACGGCGATCCAGTGTACTAGAGTTTTCTTAAGAATCTAGGGTTTCCCGTGTGTTTGGGCTCGGCCCTGGATTCGAGTTTTGGGAAATCCATCCGAATTGAGTTGTTTGGACTTTAAATGTTTTATTGTGTTCTATTTTGAGTTGAAGGGTGTAAGTGAACCATATTTGGACTTAAATATAATAAACTATTTATCAATAAAAATTCTATATATTTATCAAACATTCAAGGTAATTTAAGTAAAATATAACAATTTGGAGAAAATCTTACTCGTTAACATATCGAAAAATTTGTTATGTATCCATTTTGTAATTGAACTCGTTCAAATGCGAATTTGGTGTTTGGTTATTATCTTCTATATATGAATCTCATTTATAAATGAAAATTTCATAAAAAATACAATGCGTCAAGTATTATTAGGATACATCCTATTAATTTAACATCGTCATAAATAAATAAATTGTACAATTTTTGAAAAAGTGGACCACTTTTTAAACTAAAATTTTAAGATTTATAAAAACTACAAACTAGAGAAGTGGAAGAAATTTCTCCCAAACACACATCCCGGGAATTCAAATCTCGTCCTCTTTTTGCCTCTAGCCCACCACTTCTGTTAGGTTATAATGGTGGTTCACGGTGGCCGGAACACTGTAGTAGCTTAAAATCTCTCAAAAATTTTGTTTTTATTCGGAAAAGATCGAGTCTAACAACACCATAAGAACACTAAACGAAGACAAGATGATTTTTAAAATCTCACCAAGCCCCTCGTTTCTAGAACCGACGTCACAACAGAAAGAGGAAAACCACGATTTTCTCTTCAGTACTCATCTTTATCTATAAAAGATAGGGACATAAATCTCACATCTATCTTTAGTATATAAGTTGTAGAACCCATACACATCATAGTGTAAATCTCTCTTGGTTTGTCTTTTCTTCTTTGCAGGAACTAAAAGTCAAATCATCGACCAAACAGAACAATGAACTCAAGGATACTCACGAACTAAAAGGGAAATGTATCATGACGGCTTACCAGTTACCTCCTAGGAAAACAAGGGTCAGGGTGGAGGAGCCAGAAAATAAGGAACTGATTGCAAAGCACTCTTTTACATTGATAGGCCGAGTCTCAAACATCTCAGCACAAAGAATTTGGTCTCTTATATCGGCACTAGCTAATAGATGGAAAACCTTTACCCGAGCTTTTTGAGCTGATTTAGGAAGAGGATTTTTCCAATTTCAGTCTCAACATAAGAAGACATTCAGTTGGTACTCACCAACATACCCTATCATTTTGCCAAATGGAAGCTCATATTGCAGCGATGGGAACCTACGACATCCCTCTCTTTCCCGTGTCTAATCCCGTTCTGGATTAGGGTTCAGGGCATACCAGTGCATCTGTGGATAGAATCCATAATCCGGAGCATAGGAAAGGATATTGGAATCGTTGGAGAGATGGAAATAACCAATGTCTCGGCTAGAATGCAAGTTCAAATTTATGGAATTCAGTCTCTGATAAAGACATCAATGGTGGAGTTATTGAATGAGGATGAAATTGAGGTTACCCTTGTATATGAAAAACTTGAGAAGCATTGTACTCTATGCAATAGGTTGGATCATGAATTGAAAGACTGTCCAAGCAATGTGGCAAAAAATACCAACCTCGATAATCAAAACCAGATCACGAGAAGGGACCAAATGCCTAAGGAAAACTCTATACTGGAACCATCCCATGATTTAGAATCTCGGAGTCGTAAGGAGCAGTATGCCTACCAAAGATACAAGGACCATCATTCCCGAAGAGATGGAATTGATCATTAGGAAGCAGAGAGAGCCACCAAATCCAGAAGACTAAAATCAAGATATGAATGGGACAGAAGACGGGACCTAAGAAATATGTTAAACAAAAGCCAAAACTATCATTTGGATAAGCATATCAATACAGGTTCTTCCAAAACTAGCAGCTACAGGCTAATCTCTATCCAAAAGGAGGATTCTCGTATCTCTTACCATGCCAAGACCCCTTCTCCCAATCGCATAAGAGGAAGCAGAGAACACCCAACCATTTCAGTCAACTCAATGAAGGGGCTAATCAGGAGAATATATCGCCAGATAGAATGCGAAGACCCCCCAAAGAACGTGATCTAGAAATCCAGGAATTACAAATTTCACCAGTGGTAGTCGCTTAGGCCCTAAATGAGATTCGAAATGTTATGAAAGTACGTAGCTTATGCGGATCCTTCAGAGAGTGCAACCTATAAAGAGAGAGCCAAATTGGTTGAGGAGAAGGGAGCTTTCATTCTAGCTGCATCCCGTAATGCCCTTACAGCTAAGTTCAGAGCACCCGAGAGGCAGGAAGAGAGTAGATCAAAGAGCAGATTATCTAAGGAGAAGGAATCACCACAATTGCAGGAAAGGGTTCCAGCCCTCATAAGGTTGGGTGTATCCACTCCAAGTGATGAAGGTGAAGATGAGAATATTACTCTTGCTTCTCTTATCAATCGAAAATCTGGTGCAAGTGCAAAGAAAAACATCCAGATACCAAGCCCGTCTGCTACTCTAGGGCCTTTATCGAAGAAAAGAAAAACTAGACAGAAAAAACCCTCTCCAAATAGGAAACTAAATGCATCTTTGTATCTAAACAAGGAAGCTAAAAGGAATGCAAGAGGTCAAGGCCCATCTTCAAACCAAGTACCAGCAGGGACATCATCAAATATTCAAGCAAATCTGAAGAATGCCAGTCAAATTCTGACAACGGTGAAGAAGAGAATGGAGTTTTGCAATCCATCCATTCATGTTTCTTAAAGATGGTGGCTTGGAACTGTCAAGATTTAGGAAATTCCTTGACAGTTCGACGTTTGCGAGATATACACTCAAGCCTCAAACCGCAAATAATTTTCTCATCGGAGACAAAAAACTCTGATTCTTTTTTTAGACAAGCTTAAAAGTTTAGATTTTAAAAACCATGTTTTGATTTCACCCCACGGAGTGTGTGGGTGAGGACTATCTCTTTTGTGGAATGAAAATGTGAGTCTTAATGTCTTATCTTCGAGCGAAAATGACATTTATACCTTGGTATCTTTTGAAGACAAAACATTCTTTGCGACTTTCATATATGGATATCCGGATAAAAAGAAGAGAAGGGAACAATGGGATCATCTTTCAACCCTAGCTTCATCCGGAGACTCATCATTGTTCCTAACAGGGGACCTTAACGATATTGCCAACAAGATCAAAAAGATGGGTGGTAACGTAAGATCGAAAGGCTCATACGAAGATTTTAGATCTTTCCTCTCAAGATATGATCTCTATGACATTAAACACACCAGAGACCCCCTATCGTGGAAGGGCTCTCAGAGTGATCAAGATATCTTTTGTAGACTTGAAAGAGCAATAGCTAACTCATTTTGGTTTGATGAGTTACCTTTTAGCCATTGTGAATACCTTCATGTTGAAGGTTCATATCAAAAACCCATTATTACTCATTTGGACATCACAAGGAAACGAAGAGGAGGATCGTTCCGATTTGATCGACGAATCAATGATGACCCAAAAGCTAGAGAAATTATTAGGAAAGCTTGGAGTGATTGCCGCGAGGATGTAGTGAAGGTGAAAATAGCTCGCGTGAGAAATGCTTTATCTTTTGGAGCAAGAAGAAGAAGAAGAAGAAGAAGAAGAAGAATAATAGCAAAGAACAAATCATGAAGTTAAAAGTTCAATTACAAGAGAAAATGCATGATTCCATGCAAATTGGGAAAATATTGGTAGAGACATTTGTAGAGAGGTTAAGGGTTTCTTTGAGACAGGTTACCTACCTAACCAATTAATGAAACCAGTATTTGCCTTATACTAAAACTCCCAGGACTGAGGAAGATTGGCGAATATACACCGATTGTACTATGCAACGTATATAACAAAATTATCTCCAAACTACTAACCGGAAGACTACAACCGATTCTACCAAGGATTGTTTTAGAAAACCAATCCGTTTTCATCCCGGGAAGAGAAATTTTAGATAACGTATTGATAACTCATGAAATTCTTCATTTCTTGAAAGTCTCGGAAGCAAAAAAGAGGTGCTCAATGACTAACACGACGGATATGTCGAAGGTCTACGATAAAGTATAATGAAACTTTCTCTGAGAAGTACTAAACAAGCTAGGCTTCCATTATAGATGGGCCGGTTGGATCATGCAATGCGTAACTACGGTCAGCATTTGTTTCTAATCAATGAAGGAGTAAGGGGGAAAGTCAAGCCCCAAAGAGGCCTCCAACAAGGCGACCCTTTATCATTGTTCCTCTTTATTCTTTGTAGCGAGGTGATTTCAGGCTTATTGAAATACCCTGACCCGATTTTTTTCTAAATCTGAGGCGGAAAATTTCAAACCCGGTCAACTTTAATTGAACTCCTTGAGGTTTTATATATTATCTAACCAAACTATATTTGTTTCTTTTCATATATCCGTACTAAAAACATGATATATGTAATAACATTATAATTACCTTAACACATACCTTAGAATAAGAGCAACTATCTTCACCACCTATTCTTTTTATTTAGTCACACAACCAACCATCCCCATATGACCAATAACAAATAGAGATGGTTCGGATTATTGGTCCTTCAGCCATCAGTCCCGAACTCACACCTTGTGCGATCTGACCAGTTACAATTCCATATTTCTACTTATTTAGACCATTTTGCTGCACCATTCATATCAACATTAATCCAAATTCATATGAACTCCAATTCTGATTTCTTATGTTCTGAAGCTAAAAGAGTAAGCCTAGAATGACTCCTTAAAATATTATCCCTAAACAATCTCTTTAGACCATCCAAACATCACTTCCGGCAAAACCAGTCAAATCTGAATTTGTTGTGAACTATGCTCAGAATCCTCATCATACCTCCATAACTAACCATCCATATCTTAAACCAATCAGTGAATCTAAACTATGTAGTTCCATAAATCTATCTACCAAATTTTAGCCTGATCGGACTTGTTTTGGTACTTTAAATAACACCTCAAAGTAGTAATACAAATGAGAAAAGTGTCAAGGCGATTCAATCGATAATCAAAGACTACGAGGAGGCTTCTGGACAAGAGATAAATTCAACAAATCATCAATATCTTTCTCCCGAAAAGCACAAAACTGTCTAAAGCAACGCATCAAGGATGGCCTATATATCTGTCAAGAAGGAGAAGTGGGAAAATATTTAGGGCTTCCTGAACACTTTGGAAGGTCAAAAAACGACCTTTTTGCAAGCATCATCGGACGCATAACTCGGAAGCCGAGAGTTTGTTCAATCGTTTCCTTTCGACGGCCAGAAAGTTAGTAATGCTAAGGAGTGTTTTATCATTACTACCGGTATACACGATGTTGTTCTTTGAACTCTTGGTTTCAATTTGCGATAAAATTAAGTCAACTTTAACGAGATTTTGGTGGGATTCCCAACCAAATCATCGGAAAATGGCATGGGTCTCTTGGGAGAAAATAACGAATCCCAAAGGACAAGGAGGACTCGGCATTCGGGATATCCAAGACTTTAACGTAGCCCTCCTAACAAAATTAAGCTGGAGAATCCAATATTTGCCTCACTGTCTTTTAGCAAAGGTTTTGAAAGGGAAATACTTCCCCTCATCCACATTCATGGAAATCTCGCCTCAAAACGGAAGCTCTTACGGGTGGAAAAGCTTACTATTTGGAAGGAGTGTCCTACCCCCCCCCCCCCCCCCCCCCCCANTAATTGGTTATCAACATCTCAACTCGAGAAACTAATAGGATCTCTTACTCGTGAGACTAAGGATTGGTACGTCAAAGAGTTGTTCCTCCCAAATACTACTCAATGGGATAAAAGGAAAATCATAGATATTTTACCAGCGTGGGAAAAAAACTATCCTTTCTATTCACCCTAGTATAAATGAGAGAAAATATAGAAAGATATGGTTATAACACCAATCTGGCTCCTATACCTCAAAAACGGGTTACGCTGCACTAAGGGAAACTAAAGAAAACCTAGAAAGAATAGCTGCTGTGAATTGGGTTAAAGAGGTTTGGAAGGTCAAGATTCTTGAAAAACTTAAAAAGTTCTTATGGAAGGTAGCGGTTAGAACCTCCTAAGAAGAAGATTGTGGACACACTCTTTATGTGGAACATGTGATGATATGAAATCTTTGGATCACCTCTTTTTCTTGTGTAGGAAAACCATTACAGTTTGGGAACTAGCTCCACTGTCAACACTAACCATGTCTTCACTTCACAATTTCCCATCTCGGTGGCATCATATTACAGGGGCGCATGCTCTACCACCGTCGTATATTGCGGCAACACCGTTGGGACCATGGATTCTATGGCAAGTCTAGATTGCAAGGAAAAATTTGATATTTGGGAATAAGGACGTAACAGTTGCGAAAATAATCTCTCTAGCAGTGATCCGAGCTAAGGATAGGAAGTAGCCATAGCGGAAGTGAAACAATCTAGCCAGCAGTCTTATGACAGCAACCTCTGTTACACATGACGTGGAGATGCTGCACGGATGCATCCTGGAACGCGGGATCACAAGTGGCTGGCCTTGCGGAAATTGCGATAAAGCCGGATAGCCAACCCGTAGCTCGGAAATGGATTCGCACATGTGTTCCCTCAGATCTATGTGCGGAAGCAATGGCTCTCAAGGAGAATTTTGATCAATAACCTTTGCATCGGATTGTGCTAACATCATCAACCTTCTCAATTCCGAAGAAGAATCTCCGGAAATTCATGACATCATATTTGATACTAGATCTATTATCTCTCATTTTTATGTCATTTAGTTCGTTTAAGTTCCTCGTTTGGAAAATAGAGAAACAAATTCTCTAGCAAAACTTGCAGTTAGGCAATATGCTATTTCGTTTCGTTGTTGGTTTGAATGAATGATATTAATGGTGCACAAAAAATAAAAAATATTTTAAAATTAGGATCGGTACTACCATCATTATGTGTGAAAAAATAATACTATTTGGCCAATAATATTCATATTAAGTTTCATGAATCTAACATGTTTAAAAAAAAAAAAATATAAAAAAATAAAAAAAAAAATCCCTTTTTCCTCCCAGGCACGTCTTTCGATAAGAAACCCTAGATTTTGATTCTAGTTTGACGGCGGCGCCGGGCCTTCGCTGGTGTTCGCCGTCCTTTTGTTCTCTCGTTTTGGTTTGTCGCTAAGGTGTAGTATCGTCGTTCTCCTCCAGGATTTCAACAGTGATTCTCCAAGCAAGTTTTGGTGTGTTCGGTGATGGCAGATGCGATGGTCAGGGCAGAAGCGGCTCGCCAGAGGGAGAATCACCGGACCTCCCAGGCCTACGGTAACGACTCTTCTTCTGCGTTCCTTTTTGTCTCGGCTTCGTCTGCCTTTAGCCGTGGTGCTTCTCTCTATGCGACGGTTCCTCCTTTAGTCTTCTTCGGTGGAGGAGCTTGGTGGTTCTCTATTCCCGTGATAGAGCCGCCCGGTTAATCGCTGTAAGTTTCCTTCGGTTCTGCCTTGAGGGGAACTGTTCGATTTTGACTGGTCTGAGATTCGGGTTGCTGTGGTTGATAGGCTCGTCTGCTTGCTCTGGTTTCTTGCTATTGTTTTGCCTGGTTGTGTTTTGTGTTTTAAGTTTAAGAGGTCTGGTTGTGCGCGTTGGTCTTTCTTCGATATTAGGATGGTTTTGTCTTCTCTGTTATATTGCTTGGGTGTTCTGTCTCCTGTTCGAGGCTGTTTTAGCTCCACTTGCTCCTCTTCAACTTCGATCCATTGTCAATTTCTTCAGAAGTTGACTAGTGTTGCTAGAGGCTGTCGCTCCTTTTCTCTACGGTATTGGTATGATCGAAACCTGTTCGTTAGTGAGACTGTTTCTATGGCGTCTCCTGGTCATCTCTTTGTGAGTTCGAATTCGCCTCCTTCCGGACTTTCTTTGGTGTTCCTGCATTGGTCTAGGATTCCTTTGTCCGTAATAAAAGTCTCATCGTTCTTCATCTTTGAGGTAGTAATCTGCATTAAAGGAGGACTTTTATGGTTGGTCGTTTCTCTTCGGCCTTTTCTGGAGCTTACAGTTTGTTTTGGAGTGGATCCCTTCAGCCTTGTTGTCGTGAGCGGCTTATCGTCTTGACATCCTTGAGGATTGTGCTCCCTTTCAGTCTTTTTCTATTGATCGCTTGTTTTCATTGTTGTTTAGATCGGTATTTTATCCTTGTCTTCCAGGTGTTCGGGCTTTATCTCCTGAAATTCCAAGCTATTACAGTTGGAATTTGCGGGCTTTGGTGTTTCTTTTT
>OVBE01010864.1:1333-14637 GCA_900406425.1 Iberis pinnata
TTTAATCTTCTGCTTAGCTTACTTTTTCATTGATGTTCTTCATTTCTGGATTTGTGTTCTTGTTGTTCTTCATAGATATGCATGTTTAGGTTCAAAGTTTCATTTGTTGTTTCAACTGCTTCTACTCCCATGAGTAGTGAGTAGTCATCCAAGTTCCTGAGGATGGGGGTAGATAAGGGTTGATGTTCTGGGTTTGCCTAGGTACCTAAGTTGTTTGGTTGTTAGATCCCTTCTGGACCTTCTCAGCTAAATGCTGACTGCACTCCTATCTGAGAGGGACAAAGGGCCGCCGTTAGGCCCTACAACACCGAGAGGTGATTATGTGGAGGTGACCGGACCGAGGGGGTTCCAGAGATTCGTTTCCTCTTCTTTGTGAATAGATGTGGGAAACTTANATGTTTGGTACTTAGGTAGCCCAGGATGGATTCCCAATTCAATTACCCTTTGTCCTCAGGAACGACTTTACCTTGATTGCATATTTACCTTTTCTTGCTTTTACTCTATTTTGCATCCAAAATCCTTTCTCTGTTTTTATGCTTTTTTTTTACTTTCGTTGCACTTAGGGCCTTTTAGTATCCAAAACCCCTTTTAACATCAGCTTGACTTTAAAGCATCCAATACATCCACATTGCTTAGTACGCTCCCATTATGGATTGACATAAAAACCCATACTACAACGATGGGTTGATTGATATTCCGTAGGACATCAAAATCCTACTATCACATGTCAACTGTGTGGTGATGAAGCAAAACACATATACATGATGTGGAGACCAACTTGATGAAAGTTGTATCGTTGCAGTTTCCAGATTGCACTGATACAAAATTCTCTGTTGCAACTTACCTGTTATGGCGGATTTGGAAATAGAGGAATGAGTTGGTTTTTAATAATTTTAGGATATCAATTCTTGAAATTATTAATAAAGCAATTTCGGACTTTATGTCATGGATTAAGTCTCAGGTGGAAACTGATTTAGTTGAGCATCATTCACAAGGATCTCAATCACAGGCTTCTTGCACAGCAGCCATCACTATTATGCCATTTACAGTGTCTTCTAATCAGTATATATGTTTTGTTGATGCTTCATGGGTTTCGAATCAAACAAGGGTAGGTTTAGGATGGGTATTATGTCAAGGTGATTCCATCTATACATAATCCTTTTGAAGCAGAATATATGAGAATGGTTGAAGCTCTTCTGAAGCTGTAACATGGGGTACCGTAATGTTCGAATGTGCAATGATAACAAGATTATGGTTTAGTGTCCAAAGAAAGGTTCGACTATTCTTGAAGGTCTTTCAACGTACGTTGCTGATATTATAAACCTATCTAAGGACATTCATTAAATGGATATAGTTATGTCAATCGCTCGCTCAATAACAGAGTATATCTTTTGGCTTTTCAATCTAAATCCTTAAATTTGTCTATAAGGATTAGGTACATATAACTCGTTATAACATATAGTTGTTGACAGAAAAAATTATAAATACAAGGGTTCCTCAAGTCTTGGGGAGACACAGGATAAAAACATTAGACGACAAAATGCAACAACTTCTTGTCTGCAGCTGTCAGAAAAATAGAAGCCTTTAGGAAGATTTAGGATGGCAAACGACATGAATAAGAAATATAGAAGGTTATGGCTCTGTTTCCGTGTCTGCGTGAATCAAGAACATCAGCAAGGGTTACTGATAATAAGGTTTTTAGTCCTAAGGGGTATCAATTACCCATTATTGTAGTATAGATGGGTTATCAATCCAAATGGGAGTGTACTAATCAATTTGGAATGCAATGGATGCTTTAAAGTCAAGCTAAATATTAAAAAGAGGTGGTTTGCAAAAAGGTCCTAAGTACAGTGAACATTCTGGAAGTAAAGTGCATAAACGTAAAAAGAAGCATAAAAGACTAAGATGTAAAAACAGAGTAAAAGAAAAAAGAGTAAAAGATGTAAACAATGTGAAGCAGTTCATGAGGACAAGGGTAATTGACTAAGGATCCATCATGAACTACCAAAGCACCTAACATACCTCATACAATGAGCTAATCCCTAGACAGTAGAAACATAAGCAACCAATTCCAATCCCTTGGCAATCAATTTCAAGCAAAGCAATCATAGACTCAGCTCTCGTCATAGACAGTAACTACTAAGCAGGCATGAACAACAATCTACTATAGTCAATAAGTTTCCCAAAAAACTAATCCCTTAGAAGGGGAAACGGATCTCTGAAATCACCTAGTTCCGACCACCTTCAATGAATCACCATTAGGTGTTGAAGGGTCTAAAGGTGGGTTTTCAGTTCTTCCTAGGATGAAATACAAATCAGCATTACGAGCAGGTGAAACAGAAGGGATTTAAAGACAAACAACTTAGGTACTAAAGTGAACCCAGAACATCAACCCTAGTCTAGCCCATCCTTAGGAACTTGATGGAATACTCACTACTCATGGAACGAAAACAGAGAAAACAGAAATCATAACTTCAAAGCTAAACATGCAGATCTAAGGTTAAACTATGAAGAACAGCAAGAACACAAACCCAAAAACTAAGAACAACAATGAAACAGTAAAAACAGAGATGAAGAACAAACTTAAAACATGAGATTAAAAGCTTAAAACAAAAACCAACAAGCACGAACTAAACAACAACCTAAAGCTAAGCAAGAAAGTAAAGGAAAAACAGAAGATAAACTTAAAACTTAAAATAAGTCTGGTTTTTACACAAAGAACATGAAGAACAACAAAGAAAATGAAAACATAAGAGTAAAACCTAAAAAGGAAAGAAAAACTAAGCTCCCTTGAAAAGGAGGCGAATTATGGTTTTTATAGTGTTCAGAGAAAAGCCCTAATTCGCACTAAAGACAAAAGCTAATCATTGTCTTGGATCTTGGGCCTTGGTTCAGGTGCTACCCAGAATTGAGTTGGTCGGGTTGGATCTTGAGCTAGTGCGTGATCGATCTGAAGTGTTGAGAGCTTGGACGTAAGCATTAAAATCGATCCAAGGTAAGGTGCGTTTGAGAGTGAGATCGATCTTGAAGTTAAGTGCCTGAGATCAATCCAGACAAGGTGCTGGGATCGATCCAGGCATCGTGCTGCTAAGAGAGTTCGATCCAATCTTCAAGTTGTGATAGATCCAAACTTAGCTCAGCTCCCGTTTCATGCACTTCCTTTGCTTCTTCAGAAACTTTCATAAGTCGTCCCGAAAGAGATAGAGAAGGATCGATCCATGTGACTGTGGGATCGATCTGGTGTGTGATGGGATCGATCTAGATCGATCCAGGAGTGAACTGAGATCGATCCAGATGTTGCAGTGTGAAGCCTAATGAGATCGATCCAGACGAAGGGTGAGCTCGATCTGAGCAGAGATAGAGATCGATCCAGGCAGAGAGGAGATAGATCCAGTTTTGGTCCTGAGATAGATCCAGTCCATTCCATGCTAAGTGCTGCTCTATTCAATGTTAAGTGCTGCTTTTCTGAAATCTCACAAATCCTTCCCGAAAACTCCTAAAAGTCCTGAAAAATCTTCAAAATGCGTTCCTATGAAAATTGTAATGAAAAAGTCCTAAAAATCACAAACTTACTAAAATCAACTATAAATGTGATGTATGCATGCCTAAAGACCTCAGAATTGATGCTAATTGATATGTAAAATCCATGAAAATTCAGAGTCATCAGTTACTGAGAAGACATGGTAAATCATGCATGTCAAGGTCTGAGGTTTGCATCTTTTCAATTAAGGTGTTGTTCTAGTATCTACTTTTTTGTTTTGTCTTTCTTCTTGTCTTGGTAAAACTTGTATCATGATTAGAGCTAGAAAGCTAAAAAACTAGATAGGTAATATAACTATAAGTTGTATCACTTTTTTGAACTAGTGGATCATTGAGACTACCGTCTCTTCTCAGATGTACCGAAAGGGAACTGAGTGAACAAATATCCACATATTATTGAATCATCAATCAAACAAAGTATCTGGTTAAGAAGCTATGTCACATGGATAGTCAATACAAGGATTTTTTGGGGTTAATTTGTGAAATATACATAACTTTACAAGAATTAAGTGAATGTACATTAGTGTGTATAATTAGATTTTTTGTTTTAACCCTTCTTTCTCTCTCCCTCATTTTTTTTTCTTTTCTAAATTTCATCATTTTTTATTTTTTGGCAAATAAAAGCATGTAAAAAATAATATAATCACAAAAGTTACATAAAAAGAACATAATTTTTTATGAATTTAACATGATTAAAATTATTTAAAATGGATTTATATTTTTAAATAGTGAAGAGTGAGTTTGTTTAATAAAAAAACC
Organism: Iberis pinnata; assembly: GCA_900406425.1. NCBI lineage: Eukaryota > Viridiplantae > Streptophyta > Magnoliopsida > Brassicales > Brassicaceae > Iberis > Iberis pinnata. The sequence goes on from OVBE01010864.1 coordinate 5,633, forward strand.
AATGAATAGTTCGACTACTGAACATAATAGTCGGACTACTAAAAATAATAGAAACCCAAAACTCAAAAATATAAACCCAAAACCTCAAAAAAAATATAACACAAAATCCAAAATATAAATCCAAAATATAATCTCAAAACCAAAAATATAAACCCAAAACCCAAATATAAACCTAAAACCCCAAAATATAAGCTCAAAACCCAAAATATAAACCCAAAACCCCAAAATATAAACACAAAACCCCAAAATATAAAATCAGACCCAAAATAAAAACCCTAAACGCAAAATATAAATCCAAAATCCAAAATATAAACCCACAATCCCAAAATATAAACCAAAACCCAAAATAAAAAACCCTAAACCCAAAATATAAACTCTAAATCCAAAATATAAACCTTAACCTCAAAATATAAACCATAACCCCAAAATATAAACCATAAATCCAAAATATAAATTTCAGTAGTTTGTATATCTGAAGTAGTTAGTATATTAACGAAATGGGTGAAGAAAAGAAGCGAGTGAGAGAGAGTGAGAGAGAAGGTGAAAGAGAAAGGGTAAAACTGCATTTTTGAAAAATTGTGAAGAGAGAGAGAGAGTGTAGATAGGCTTAGGAGTTAGTTTTTTTAATTTTAGACTATTATATGTATATACAATGTAATTATCCAAATTTTTTTTCTTTGGAATTTTTTTATAAAAGATAATAAACTAAATAAACAACATTTCATTGTATTATCCAAATTATTTATAATTTTGGAGATATTATGGATTCATATATCGATACATAACCCGTGCGGACTCTTACATATTAATTTTAATTATCCGAACATACTTTTACCCACTAATATCCAACTCATAACTTTAGAGACATACTTGGATATTAATTTTGTATATCCAAACTGTAAGAATATTTATATTCTATGTGGCATGAATATCTTACGGTTTAATTATAAAGATTAAGCTTATATCAAAATTAATGATTCTAATATAAAAACAACACTGTGATGGACCAGTTTTTGTTAATGAATTAGAATTTTGGTGTATTGATAACCCTCCTTCTTACCTTATTAAAATAATATGGTTAGCCTTTTTTATTAATGTGTATATATATAGCATAAAATATATTTAATATAAAGTGTTATATATATATTAATGTGTGGTGGTTACTTTTATTAAGGGATACACCCTTTCATTTATTATAGAAAAAAATAAAATAAATGAAAGATCGCGACATAGAAAAGTTACAGAAAAGAAAAAAAACACATAAGAGAAAGAGAGAGAGAGGTTTAATTTCTTATCCATAAAAAATAATAGGTTTAAGATGAAAGAAAAGAGAACATCAGTTGGAGTATTGAATCCGTATCCAAATCAAAGCATGGATCAATATTAGTTTCTCTTGATGTGTTAAATTGATTCAAATTTAGATGATTTTGGGATTATATTTCATAATAGGAATCATAAAAGTAGTTTACAATTGGTAGAAGAGCAATCTGGATTTATTTAAGTCACTATAAAAGTTGCACAATTATTTGTGGGAAAAGTAGATTCATTCACTAGAAAAATAAGGTATCGATGCTAGAAAAGATTATTTAAAATATTGTCGATGATCGAAGTTTGCATATCCAATAGTCGATGTTACTAATTTGAGGAATACATGATTGGAAGCCTTGAATTAAAATTATGTCTTTGCATATCGATTCTGTGAAAAGTTATATCATCATTATTTCGAAACAGAAAATGGATTTTCGTGATTGCATAATTTCTTGTTAAAGTAATAATTATGGAGAAAGGCATCGTAGAACCAATTATAAGTTTTTGGAAAAGTTCATAAAATGTGAAGAACTTTTTTTTCAATCAGAGAGTCAACTTTCGAATTTTGATGCCATTAATGTAAGGGTATCACTGTTGTTCTGATTGTTTTGTCGATGCCATAAGGTTCCACTACATTGATCGGATGATGAAAATTCATCTGGTATTTTTTTTATTGCTTTAACCGATAGGCATTGTTATAGATTATAGTTAAATTTAACACTGCATTAAATGCAATCCGTTGCATTATTGATATGGATGATTGTGTTATGGAATAATAACATAGGAAATAAAAATTATAATAATTAATTATTTATTAAAGTTCAATGTTTATTTTGTATATGACATGTTAGTCACCAAAATGGTTTTGTTATATTACATATAAACATTGAAAACTATAATATTTATTAATTAATCATGATTAAAGAGATGCTATAATGATATTAAAGTAAAGATTGATCAATTATTTTATTAATTATATTTTAGGAGATCTCTCAAATGTGGATCATTGAATATAATTAGTAATACATAAAGGATTAATCGTTTTTCACTATAGTTATACCCAAATGTATCATAATTATTGGAGTTGTGTTTGTTTTGATTAATTATTAAAGCATATATAAATATAAGCATCAATGAGAGTGCTCGTGTTAAAGTATTGTCCAAAGGTTGCTTAAGCACATGCTCTAAAATTTAATATCTAGTATATGAATCTGTATAAAAGTCTCAAAGCACTAATAGGTTAAGCATGTCTAAATGTGCAGCTTCATCAAATTTGTATGCATCCGCTAACTCTGTCATAAAGTTCAATGAGATCAATTACGTTGAATGGTCCGAAAAGATCCAGTTTACACTGGGTAAAATGGGATTGGACCTTGCAATACTAACAGATGAGGTACCCGTAGCCATTACGGAAGATAGCTCCGAAACTGAAAAGTCTCGATATGAGACTTGGGAGCGATCTAACTGGCTGAGCTTGAACTTAATGAGGTTGAAGATGACAGAAAGTTTTAAGCCATCTATGCCTAAGACATAGAAAGCAAGGGAATTCATAGACTAAATTAAGGAGTGCTCACAATCGGATTTGGCGGACAAGTCAATTGTAGGAAGCTTTATGAATGAGCTGACTACAAAAAAGTTTGATTGGTCTCAGCTAATCAATGATCATGTGACGCACATGTCTAACTTGGCATCAAAATTATCGACCTTGGGAATGGAGGTTAATGAACAGTTATTGGTTCAATTCATTATGAATTCTCTTCCTGTGGAGTTTAGCCAGTTTCAGGTGAATTACAACACCATTAAAGATAAATGGAAGGAATTAAAGGCTATGCTCATCCAAGAGGAAGAAAGATTAAAGAAATTAAAGGATCAAGTTGTTAACCTCGTAGGTTTTGGAAATGCAAGCAGCAGTAAAGCTAAACCAAGTAAAAAGGACAACAGAAAAAAAAACTTTCTTTAAAGGATCTGAAAGTCAAATTAAAAAAAGAAAGGAAGTGTTTTTTGCAAGAAAAAGGGACACTTCAAGAAATATTGTCCGAAAAGAAATGCATGGTTCGTAAAGAAAGGTAAACATCAAAGTTTTGTTTGCTCTGAATTGAACCTTATAGAAGTGTCTAATAATACTTGGTGGTTAGATTCTGGTGCTACTACTCATGTGTCTCATATTAAACAAGGATTCATTTTGATCCAGCCTATAAGAGGAGCTGAACAGTACTTGTTCATGGGAAACCGGACGAAGGCATTAATTGAAGGCATTATGACTTACATATTGATCTTAGACAGTAAACGTCATGTGGATCTTGAAAAATATCTTTATGTACCTGAATGTGCTAGAAATCTTGTTTCCATAAGTAGACTGGACAATTTAGGATTTGATTTTAAGATTGGACATGGTGTTTTCACATTGTACCGAAATGATTACTTTATAGTAGTGGTACTTTATTTGATTCAGTTTTTTGAATCCTGGTTTAGTATTGAAAGTCAAGGCATCAAACGTAGTGCATCCGATGAAAATTCTTCTTACTTGTGGCATCAAAGATTGTGTCATATTTCCAAAGAAAGAATTATGAGGTTGATAAAGAATGAAATTCTTCCTCAATTTTATTTTAGTGACCTAAATGTATGTATATACTGCATTAAAAGAAAGTAGACTAAACATACTATAAAGAAACATGCCACAAGAAGCACTCAGCTTCTTGAAATAATCCACACCGATATATGTGGCCCTTTCGATGCTCCTTCTTGGAGCAGTGAAAGATACTTTATCACCTTTATTGATGATTACTCACGGTATGGATATATATATCTACTGCATGAAAAGTCCAAGTATGTGAATGTCCTAGAGGTGTTCGAGGTGGAAAGGCAATTAGATAGAAAAGTAAAAATTATGAGATCTGATAGAGGTTGTGAGTTTTATGGAAAGTTCAATGAAAATAGACAATGCTCTGGTCCATTTGCAAAGTTACTTGAAAGGAAAGGAATATGTGCACAATATACAATGCCCGGTACTCCTCAACAGAATGGTGTAGCTGAAAGGAGGAATCGTACTTTATTGGATATGATTATGAGAATGATAAGTAATTGTTCACTACCTCCTTCTTTGTGGGTATATGCATTAAAGTCTGAAACATATGTTTTGAATTGGGTTCCTAGTAAGGCAGTTCCTAAGACCCCTTATAAACCGTGGACAGGAAGGAAACCCAGCTTAAGACATCTTTGTATATGGGGTTGTCAAGCAGAAATAAGGTTATATAATCCACATGAAAGAAATCAGATTCAAGGACTGTCAGTGTATTTTTCATTGACTATCCTGAAAATCAAAGGGGTATATATTTTACTGTCCTAACCATAGTACGAGAATAGTTGATTCGGGTAATGCTAGGTTCATTGAGAACGGAGAAACTAGTGGGAGTGGTGAAACACATGAGGTGGACATTAAAGAAATTCGGGATGAAGTTTCTTCACTTGAAGTTGCACCTACAGTAGTTGTTCCTATTGTTGTATCACAGTCAAATGAGACAATAGAATAACATAATGATGTGCCAATCCCAATAGTTGACAATACAATTAATGAACGTGTCACAATTCAAGAAGAGAATATTGTACCATAAATGCAATTAAGGCGATATAAAAGGGAAAGAAGATCTGCCAAATCTAATGATTATGTCGTTTATGCTATTTAAAGTGAATGTGATATAAGCAATGATGAAGATCCGATCTCATTCCGAAAAGCCATGGAAAGTGACAATTCTGAAAATTGGTTAAATGCCGCAAAAGAAGAAATCAAATCTATGGGTGATAATAAATTTTGGGACTTAGTAGAGTTGCCTGACAATTTTAAAACATTTGGTTCTAAATGGGTCTTTAAGACTAAACGGCACTCGAAAGGTAACATTAAAAGATACAAGGCTCACCTTGTTGCTAAAGGTTTCACCCAAAAAGATGGCATGACTATAAGAGACCTTCTCTCCGGTTTTTAAGAAGGATTCTCTTATGATTGTTTTGGCTTTGGTGGCTCATTATGATCTTGAACTTCACCAAATGGTTATGAAAACCGCATTTCTGAATGGCGAGCTTGAGAAAGAAGTATATATGAACCAACCTGAAGGGTTTGTGGCCACTAGAAAGGAAAATATGATGTGTAAGTTGAGAAAGTCAACATATGGACTAAAACAAGCTTCCAGACATTGATATTTAAAGTTCAACGATATTATCATGTCATACAACTTTGTAGAGATCATCGTTGACCGATGTATCTACATTAAGGTGAATGGGAGCAGATTTGTGATTTTAGTCTTATATGTTGATGATATTTTGCTTGCTGCAAATGACATGGGCATGCTACATGATATAAAAAGTATTTCTCTAAGAACTTTGAAATGAAAGATATGGGTGAGGCATCTTATGTGATCGGAATAGAAATCTATCGAGATAGATCACAACAATTGTTACGTTTGTATCATAAAGGATATATCAATAAGATTTTAGAAAGATATAAAGTGGACAAATGCTCCGCAGGGATAACTCCAATTCAGAAGGGGGATAAACTCAGTAAAATGCAATGTTCGAAAAATGAATTGGAGTGTAAAAAAAATGGAAAAAATTCCCTATGCATCAGTGGTTGGGAGTTTGAACTATGTTCAGACATGTACTAGACCAGATATCAACTTTGCTATTGGTATGTTGGGTCGATATCAAAGTAATCCTGGAATGGACCACTGGAAAGTTACAAAGAAGGTTCTCAGGTACTTGCAAGGAACCAAAGAGCACATGCTTACATAGCGGAGATCTGATCACCTAGAAGTTATTGGATATTCAGATTCAGATTATGCTGGATGCGTTGATAGTAGAAAATCGACGTTTGGATATGTGTTCCTATTAGTCGAGGGAGAAATATCATGGAAGAGTGGAAAGCAGTTTGTCATTGCTAATTCCACTATGGAGGCTGAATTTGTGGCATGCTTTGAGGCCACAATTCAAGCATTGTGGCTGCAAAACTTTATCTCAGGGCTTGGGATTGTTGACAGTATAGTCAAGCCGCTGAGAATTTATTGTGATAATTTCGCAGCAGTCTTCTTTTCAAAGAATGACAAGTACTCGAAGGGTGCTAAGCACATGGAGTTAAATTACTTGTCTATCAAAAAATAAGTACAGAAACAAAGAGTGTCATTTGAGCATATTAGAACGGATATGATGGTAGCATATCCATTAACTAAAGGACTACCGCCCAAGGCGTTCATTGGCCATGTAGAGCTTATGAGTATTATAGATAAAGCCTTGCTATTATAATTACCGCAAGCTCATTATATGTATGACACTATGAATTCACTTAATGTTATGTTTCTATTATATTAAATATGTTATCATTAAAGTATGTGTACACACTTATGGTTGATAGATAACATATGTATATTATTTGAGAATTTAAGTTTTTCTCAATATAAGGATAACATATGTACACACTTATCGTTAGGAAATTTGGTCTTTTCCAATCTTATCTAGCTTTGGGAGGTCCATCTTGGCTTCATTCACGTATCCAGAGAGAAGCTCAAGTCTTCCAGTAAGGGTGATAGTTTTAATTTCTAAATAAGTTTCTATCGAATTGTTATTGTAATTACTTCTATTTGGCTCTTTCTATTTTTTGATGAATGAGAAAGAAAAAAAGGATAATATAAAGTTGCAATTGGTTTGTGATACATGGAAGGAATCATGTCGCTTAATAATATGTGACTATCATGATTCAATCTGTTCTAATTTTATTATTATAACTAAAGGTTAGTAAGCTTGATATGAAAGTGCGCATTAAAGTTATTAAATCACCAAGTCAATACAAAGGCCAAGTGGGAGAATATAAGAATATTTATATTCTATGTGGCATGCGTATCTTACGGTTTAATTATAAAGATTAAGCTTATATCAAAATTAATGATTCTAATATAAAAAACGACACTGTAATGGACCAGTTTCGGTTAATGAATTAGAATCTGGGTGTATTGATAACCCTCTTTCTTACCTTATTAAAATAGTATGGTTAGCCTCTTTTTATTAATGTGTATATATATAGCATGAAGATATTTAATACAAAATGCTATATATATATATATATATATATATATATTAATGTGTGATGGTTACTTTGATTAAGGGACACACTCTTTCATTTATTATAAAAGAAATAAAATAAATGAAAGAGTGTGACATAAAAAAGTTACAAAAAGAAAAAAAACACATAAAAGAAAAAGAGAGAGAGAAGTTTGATTTCTTATCCATCAAAAGAAATCATCAAAGGTTTAAGGTGAACGAAAGGAGAACGTCAATTGGAGTAGTAAATCCACATCCAAATCAAAGCATGAATCAAAGTTAATTTTTCTCGATGTATTAAATTAATTCAAATCTAGATGATCTTGGGATTATATTTCATAATAGAAATCATAAAAATGGTTTACACAAACTACTCATTCCTGATTTTTACTTACCACTATGCAATTCATAACCTGAAATGGACAGTAATACCATGTATAGGATTAGCTCATTTTTCATATATTGTGTATCAATTAGCTCTGAAATTAAAACAAAACTAGTTTTTCAATCAAATAAAATTATTCAAATCCGGAACTTGCTCCAAAAGTATTTAATAGGTGCTTCCACATAATTTATCACCTTTCTGTTTGTCTATCACTTAATCCATTACTTTTCTTTAACGGAAAGAATTTCATGTCAAAATTCTAATTAACACTAGAATGGAACGAAAAATATTTTCAGAAAGCCAAAATTTTAAATTTAAATCAGTAATCCAACGCACAAGTTAACGTAAATTTGTTGAGATCATATAGGACTTGAGACGACCATACCAACTGTATAATACTGTTTAAAAGAAATCTTATGCAATCTTCTTTTTTTAATCATCAATTCATCATACACGGTTTCAATTTTTATCCGTTTAAAAAAGAGTCGTGAGTACTACATTTATACATTCACTCAATCACTATCTTGATATAACTTCTTGGAAATTCATTCATCCTGACTTTGCTGCTTATTTTCATGATGAATATTATAATATATATATATATCTTGTGTTGTCCGACGACCAAATCAAAATAAATAAATTGACCAAAATCAAATACTAATCAACTTCATAATTAAATGATTCAGAATTTCTACATTTAGAATTAAATCATTTTTCTGATCCATTACATTCTGGTGAAGACTCATAGGTTGTTGATTGGCCTTGAAGTGTTACATCTTCCTAACCTAATCTCTCATATTGACGGAGCTATTGTGCAAACTTTTTCCTTACTTTTGCTTTGATCAGTTTGATTGTCTTTGTTTGTTATCATGTGCTTTTTTTGTCTTACGACATTTTCAGTTTATAATATGCCAGCTTTATTTCTTCGTAATGGTAGAATTTATTGTCGTCTCATGTATTTCAATTAAATATTAATCTAATAGACGAAAAAGAATTTCCACACTGGAGTTGAAATTCGATCATTATATAAAAAGATTTTTTTTTCAACATATACATATTACTAATATTATTTTCATTAAAGGAGATTGAATCTAAATGCATAAAACCAACAATATAGATAATATTATTAGGCAAAAGGAGATTGAACCTAGATGCATAAAACCAACATTATAGTAACTAGGTGATGACCCGCGTAGACACGCGGGTATAATTTTTTAAACATAAATTTTAA
>OVBE01010865.1:793-14636 GCA_900406425.1 Iberis pinnata
GATCTACGCTGCCTCGTTTAATCTCGTTTCTTTATTGTTCGGATTTTTCGAGGCTTTAGGTTTCCGATTTCAATCCTGGTTTTTCGTTTTTCGCAGTTTTTTGGTTTTCCGATCGTTGATGCCTTCAAAGTTTCTTTTTGAGTTTTCGATGTTTTATAACAATTGAATGCTAATTCTGGAGATTTAGTTGATAGGAACGATTATTTTGAGCTGTGAATTTGCAGATTTAGATTTTTTACAGTCATTTAGCTGTGTGATATCCTGATCAACCCAGCTTTCAATAATCGGAGAAAAAAAGAGCGGATATGATCAGTGTCATGTTTTAGCTTCTGTGTCATTCCTTTGGAGTATTTAGCAGAGTTTAGAATACTAATTTGTATGCTTAATTCTTAATTTTGGTAGTTAAGCTTCAGGGAAATGTCGGAAACTACTAATGAGGATTCTGGAGGAGGAAGATCAGTGGAAGAGACCTCAAATGGACAAAGAAGTCAATCAGAAGAAGCACTTGCAGAGTGGCGATCGTCTGATCAAGTAGAGAATGGGACTCCTTCAACATCACCACCGTTCTGGGATATTGATGATGGTGATGATGGTGATTATGGATCAAAACCCTCTGAACTATATGGGAGAGATACTTGGAAGATTGAGAAATTTTCAGAAATCAACAAACGGGAGCTTCGTGGCAGTGTCTTTGAAGTTGGGGGCTACAAATGGTATATAAAGTTGTGTGTTTTTACTTGTGCATGCTCACTCAACTATGTCACAATATATTCTTCTCATTGGTAGGTATATTTTAATTTATCCACAAGGGTGTGATGTTTGCAACCATCTATCTTTGTTTCTCTGTGTTGCAAACCAAGATAAGCTTCTTCCAGGTGCATTTACTTTGTTTAGCTCCCTTCTCTCGAATGCAAAACCTTATCATTTACTTTCCTCTGTTATCTATGAGACAGGCTGGAGTCATTTTGCTCAGTTCACTATAGTTGTGGTTAATAAAGATCCAAAGAAATCAAAGCATTCAGGTTACCTTTTGCATATTTTAGTCTCTATGCATCCCGCTGTTACACATACCAACAGAACACATTTTCTTGCAGATACATTACACCGGTTTTGGAAGAAAGAGCATGATTGGGGATGGAAAAAGTTTATGGAGTTACCTAAATTACAAGATGGATTCTTAGATGATTCTGATTCTCTTATAATTAAGGCTCAAGTTCAAGTAATCAGGTAAATGGAAGATTGAGTTTACCTAAAGTCATGTGTCATATCCACAGAGGCAGTGTTAAACTTTCCTGACCTTACACATTGTAATTTAACTTATGCTGTCTTTTGCATTTTAGATAATTTCTGTAAATTGATTCTCGCAGAGAGAGGGTGGACCGACCTTTTCGCTGCCTTTATTTTCAGTATAGAAGGGAACTTGTTAGGGTGTATCTAACAAATGTAGAGCAAATTTGCTGGCGGTTTGTGGAAGAGAAGAGAAGCAAGCTTGGTAGGTTGGTTGAGGACAAGGAAAAATGGAAAAGGTATTCCTCATCTACACTCATCTCCTCCACATTTCATTGATAAAATCATATATACGGGTTTATCCTAATCTGGTGTTGTACTGCACGTTTTCTGTCTTATGTCTTGATAATTTTGTCCCTCAAATATAGAGCCATTTGCAGTACAAGGAATAAACTTTTATTATTTGGTGCAGCTTTTGTGCCTTCTGGATGGGTTTGGACCAGAATTCGAGGCGTCGGATGTCCCATGAGAAAATGGATGTGATTCTAAAAATAGTTGTAAAACACTTCTTTATCGAGAAGGAAGTTACATCTACTTTGGTTATGGATTCCTTGTATAGTGGGTGGAAAGCTCTTGAAGTCCAAACAAAGAACAAGAAAACTAAACCGAGACTAGTAGACACCGAAGAATTGCCCGTTCCAATTGTTAGTGTGGAAAAGGATACGTTTTTATTAGTTGATGATGTACTATCTCTCCTAGAGAGAGCTGCTCTGGAGTCATTGCCTCCAAATGAAAAGGGTCCTCAAAATCGTACAAAGGTTGGTTTCATACGTTATGTATTATACAAACTGAACTTTCATTGTTTGTTATCCGACTTCGGATTTTTATCATCTATGTAAGAGTTGAAACACGAGCTTTTGTCTCCATATCTGCTTGCTGTTACTTTAGTTAATATTTTTCGTTTTCCTTTGTCAATCCATATCTAGGATGGGAATGCTGGAGAGGAATTCAATAGAGAACCCATAGAGCGTTATGAGAGGCGTTTAACTGTGTTGGGTAGACGAACTCTGGAGATATTTGTTCTTGCACATATCTTCAGGTATTATGGCATAACTTTATCTCTAGGTTAGAAATTTCTATACGAATTACTCATAAGCATATATATTGTTTACATGCTCAAACACGTGTGAAAGATCTTATTCTGAAGCTGCTGATAGTGTTTGTTCTTTTGTTTCTGGTCTTCTTGTATCATATCACTGTATTGTACCTCATGTATCGGACTGTATTCTTTCTGACAAACGTAGCAACAAAATTGAAGTCGCATATCAAGAAGTTATTGCATGGAGACGGCAAGAAGAACTTATTCGTGAAGAAGAGGAAGCGTGGCTGGCAGAAAGCGAACAGAAGGCCAAAAGACGAGTAACCGAAAAAGAGAAGAAATCTAAGAAGAAGCAGGTCCTCGCATTTCTGTTGCTTTCGAAGTAAATGATGATACAAAAAAAAACTTGTTCGGTTGCTAATAGAGATTCTTGGTTGTTTGCAAATTCATAGGCAAAACAGAAAAAGAACAAAAACAGAGGAAAGGAAAAAGAGAAAGAAGAAAAGATGAGAACCCAAGCAGAAGAAAAAGATACCGAGAAAGAGGAATACCTGAGAGTGAAAGCAAACTCGTCAGCTGAAAAACCTGACACAGTTGGAGATGTCTCTGACATTTCTGATTCAGTAGATAGCTCGGCTGAAATTCTTCAGCTTGATTCAGAAGATAGAGAGAGTAGCCCTGTTCATTGGGAAATAAATGCCTCAGAGATTAATCTCCCTCCTTCACCAGACACTAGCAGAGGAAAAGACAGTTATGGTTCCATAACTATACCTAATGGAGTTGTAGAAAGAAAATATCAGTCCACAATGGATGATAGTTCCTCAACTTGTTCTAATGACTCAATACGATCAGGTGTTACCAGTGGGTCATACAAAGGAAAATTATTAAATTGCCGAAGCCAGAAGTGGATTAGCAAGTAACTAAACTTATTTTTGCACCTTCCTTTGATTCTTTTGTTTGTTACAAATCCTATTAACCAACATACCTTGTGATTTTCAGCGGTAATACACAACCAGGAAAAATATCTGATGCAACCAGTTTAGCCAGTGAAACAGAGAAACAATCTTCAAGACATGCATCAGACCATAAGAATCAGAGCATTTCTTATGAGGTACACAGACTTGGTGAAGATAATGTTGTTATTTCCACCATGCAGGAACCAGAGAGCACTGGGGAATGTAATCCTGGTAACAAGGTGGTTCACTAATACCCTTGCAGTTTATTGTTGGAAACTAAGAGATAACCATATAAAGGGAAAGCCACATGATTCTGTTGAATTGATTTTCTTCCCAGAAGTTGTGTAGTTTATCTTCAATACATTCTAAAGTAATACTCTTATCGACATCAAATGACTATTGTATATTGCAGGATCACAACAAGGTTCAGACTCAAGAGAAAAATGCTGTGGTACTTTCCTCCTCGCCTAAAGCTGCTCCTTGCAATCCTCCATCTCTATCACAGCAAACAAAACCGGAGTTAAAGGTTATTTCAAATGTAGTAGCTGTTACAAACAGGAAAGTAATAACTGCTAGATCACCTTCATCAGATAAAGCACCACCATCTCGAGATATTCAGTTGCAAACTGTCGCTCCTAAAGCTGATATACAGAAAACCGCTTCTCCAAAACCAGCATCACAACAACCTGCACCTTATATGTCCAGACCTTCGAGTGCTCCGATAATTCCTCCTAAGCAAGCTGCACCTGTAATCTCTGCTATTAAAACCTCTGCAACTTCGCTAGCATGCTCAATGAGCTCAACAAGAGGCCAAACTTACATTCCTCAATCCTATAAACATGCCATAGTTGGTTCATCTGTTTTCAACGACTCAAGCTCTCACTTAGAGGGAACAAGTACATTGCTGTCTTATTCGCTTCCACTTCCCGTCTCGGTATCTAATCATCATGCTGGTTTCCATGACAACGTTGATTCCTGGGATGTTTCCTCTAGTGGGACCGCTGGTTCGAGTTCAGATAGAGATACAATAACGAAAACAAGCATGGGCGAGAATCAGAGAACAAACCCTTACAGCACACCCATATCTACCAGCATCAGGCCTACTAATACCCAGATTGCAAGAACAACACAGAATCTGATGACTGATGAGTTCCCTCACATTGATATCATCAATGATCTGCTAGAAGACGAATATGGGGCAATGGAAACTAGTGTATACCATGTACCACAACGTTTCATCAACCATTACTCATTTAATGGCGGTGGGGATCTAGGGATATCTGGTAGGTCAAGGAGTTACAGTGATAGTGGATTTCACCAGCTCTACGGTGAATGCATGCAACATCCACCGTATCGGAATGGGCATATGGGCGCAGTGTCGCAAACGCAATGGCAAATGGCGAATATGGACTTGTCTTTACTAGCTATGAGGAACCAAGACGATGCATCAGCATCAGGTAGATACTCTTACTTTGACTTAGATTCCTCTAACCAAAATTTGTCAGCTGGAATCAATGGCTTTAGAGACTTCAGGCCATCAAATGGGCACTAAGCCTAGCACTTCGAATTAAGAATGATGAGTTTTGGGGATTAAGGAGTGAAATGCATTTGTAATCTTTTTTATATAAATATGGAAAGAAAAAAATATTTGTGTAGAGAATTTTCGTCTACGTTTTTAAACGAACCCTTTTACCATAGGTTTGTCAATAAGATCACATATTTTGCCGACCTCTTTTTCGTAGGAGAAAACGTGCAATTCTAAATTTTATTACAACTCAAAATCTATTATAGATGAAGAAATTCTAAAGCATCAATGACGAGTTTAAACCACTTGGGAAATAAAATTATGGGAAAAATAAGAACATGACTACTATGACATGGATGTGCTATTGACGGAGCTCAGTCTCGTGAAAAGGATGCCGATGATGATGTCGCGGCTAATGAAATGGTTCTTGAAGGTCGACTACTACAAAAGAGTATAGAAATTACTTTTTTAGAGAAAAAGATACCACATCGATATGTTTTAATGAACATGGAAGCTATAGATCCTTATGTAGAGTAATTTCATTTGTATCTCTTCAGTTAGTGGTTTATTACAATCATCATTCAGATTACTCAAATTAGATAATTGTTGTATACTGTAAAATTAGCATGGGTTTGAAAGAATTGCAAGGTCATGATGTTTGATGTGTTAGAAATGAAATTACTTAGTGGAAATATTAGACCGAGAAGTTTGCAGAATCGATACAAGAAAGTTTCCATTAGATACCATCTAATTATCCAACTGATCATTCAGTGAAGTTTAATTTCATTATCATACTAAAAACTGCCAGTTTAGTTTTGAGGAATTAGGATTAGGCTTTTGGTTGTGAGTGCAGGCTGGTCCTAGAGTCTATTGGATTAGATGCTAAAAAAGTTTTGGCCATTAAAAGTTCAAAAATGATATAAAATGGTATATTGGAGACTCAAACCTAAGTTCCATATTGTGAGAGATAAATGCACACTACCAATAGAACTAATAAAACTCCAAGTTAAAAAAAGGCTGATACTATTGATAATAATCTCCTCTAAGACGGCAGCTAAACCATCAAGTTCGTATTGAGGAAATCATTGAAGATGTGGATCCACCACAAGTTGTTGAACAACAGTTCCCTGATCACAATGCGCAACCTGATTACATACCTTTGCAAATTGTGACTCTAGAGAATTCTTTCTCACCTAGCTCCAATGATGATCCAAGGAATCTGATAATTCGACCAAGCTTTGTGGATGACGAGGGATCAAGTACAGGAAGATGCATGTACTGGTCCAATCCAATTTCTCAGGCTGTTAACTCTCATCCTGGTATTGCTACTTCAGGTTCTCTTAAGCGTAAAGGAGCTGATCATGATGTGATCTTCCAATCTCGTAAGCTGGTTATCCGTGAAAGGGGAGATGATAGTGTATCTGTTCCGACTTCATTAACTCATAGAGGCGCGGTGGGCCCTAAACCACCGCTGGAACCATGAGGACAATCACTTGGAACTGTCGATGATTGGGCAATAACCTGGCGGTTCGACATTTAAAGGAGTTGATTCATAAATTTCTCTCGGATATCATTTGTCTCATGGAAACAAAACAACATGATCATTTTGTCATCAATGTTTGTCAAGCTATAGGCTTTTCAAATTATGTAACAGTTCCTCCGCAAGGTATAAGCGGTGGTTTAGTAGTTGTGTGGAAATCTCCAGTTATTATCTCTGTTTTATTTGCTTCAGCAAATCTTGTAGATTGTTTAACTTCAGTCAATGGAATTAGTTTTCATTACTCTTTTGTGTATGGGCCTCCGCATACACAAAATCGTAAATCATTTTGGAACCATCTTGTTGATATATCAAATTCTCGTCATGGGCCTTGGTTAACGTCTGGTGATTTTAATGCCATAAGGGGTAATCACGAGAAAACAGGAGGTCGTCTTCTACCATCTAGGGATTTTATTGGGTTTTGTGAGATAATGAATATGTGTGGCTTTCAGGATTTGTGATCTACTGGGAATCACTTCTCTTGGGCTGGTCGACGTTATAATCATGATATTACAAGTTGTCTAGATCGATCAATGGCTAATGTTGTTTGGCATGAACTATTCGCAGAAGTTTTGGTTGAATTCTTGGACATTGGTATTTCTGATCATTGTCCAGTGGTTACGTCCATAGACAATTTCTGCTGTCACCCTAAACGAAGCTTCTGTTTTGACTCAAGGTTGGTGTCTCGGCCAGGTTTTAATGATGTTGTAAATAGTGGTTGGGCTACTAGTATTCCAGGGAACTTACAATCCATATTAGCTGCTTGTTGAGCTTCAATTTCTCGCTGGAAGAAACAAAAATATTCATAACAGCAGAGAGGAAATTGCTATCCTTCGTTCCCGTCTTGATACATCTATGAGGAATGGCTTATCACCATCACAAACTTCAGATTTGAAACAACCATTATCCACTGCTTATAAAGCTGAGGAACTGTTTTGGAAGAACATAAGCTGAAATGATTGGTTATCGGGTGGGGAACGCAATACTAAATATTTATTCTCTGTTGCAAAAGGTCGGACAGTTCGGAATATAATGATTTCTATTAAAGTTGATGAAAGTATTGACCATTATGGCTCAGATAATATCGCTTTTGTGGCTCAAAATTATTTTACCAAGATGTTTCAGAGTGAATTAAGCACTAACAATAATCACTAGCTCGTGTTTACTGATTTTCCACGGCGAGTAACTCAGGAGATGAATGGGATGCTCACTCGTCCTGTGATTATGGAGGAAATTAAAACAGCGGTCATGGAAATTGATGCTTCAAAAGCCCCAGGAAGTGACGGTTTTCCTAGTTCCTTCTATTATATCTACTGGGACAATATTAAAGATCAGCTCTTTGCAAATGTTAAAGAATTTTTTTGATAATAATGTTCTCCAGGAAGGGATCAATCACACTACCATTTTTTAATTCCAAAGGTTCATGAGCCAAGTAGTATGAGTGACTATCGACCGATTTCTTTGTGTAATGTTAGCTACAAGATAATATCTAAGATCCTGGTTCATCGTCTAAAGGTTTTATTACCTACTTTGATCTCCAAAGAACAAGCGGCTTTTGTCTCTGGACAGTCTATAACGGATAATATTTTGATTGCTCATGAGCTTCTACATAGTTTAAAACTAAAAAAGGAGAGCATCAGCTCAATATATGCCGGTTAAGACTGATATTGCAAAGGCATATGACCGTCTAGAATGATATTTCACCAAAGAAACATTGAGTCAAATGGTTTCTCATCAAGATGGATTGGTTGGATTGTGTTATGTATTCGGTCTGTTACATATTCTATTAAGATTAACGAAGAACCGAGAGGATATATTACTTCTTCGCGTGGTTTGCCTCAAGGAGATCCACTTTCTCTCTATCTTTTTATTCTTTGCGCGGAGGTACTTAATCATATGCTTAATCATGCCGAAACTCAAGGTTTAATTGATGGGTTACAAATAAGTCGTTCAGCGCCATCAATTACTCACCTACTTTTTGCCGATGACTCCCTATTTATGTGTCATGCTTCAAATCGATCTTGCAGGAATCTAAAGGATATCTTCAACCAATTTGAGATTACTTCAGGCCAAAAGATTAATAGATCAAATCGGCTATTACTTTTGGGGCCCGTGCTTCACCGCGTCTAAGAGCTAGAATCCGAGCATCTTTGCAAATTTTTAATACTGCCGGTTTTGGTAAATATTTAGGAATGCTGGAGCAGTTTACCCTAAAATAAGTCAATTCCGATATATAGAAGAGAGGGTAAGAAATCTTTTACGGAACTGGAGTAACAAATACCTCTCTCAAGGTAGTAAGGAGGTTTTATTAAAGGGAATTGCACTTGCTTTACCAATATACTCTATGAACTGCTTCAAATTTCCTCTCTCGATCTGCTCTACTATCACTGATCTGTGTGCTAAATATTGGTGGTGCTCATGTAATTCTAGTAAAGGTATTCATTAGTATGCTTGGAATAGATTATGTTTCCCAAAACGTGAAGGGAGATTAGGGTTGGTTCAGAGATTTAAAAACTTTTAACTCAGCTTTATTGGGTAAGCAATGCTGGAGATTACTTAAACATCCTCATAGCCTTTTAGCTCGGCTATTAAAGGCACGTTGTTATCCAAATACATATGTTCTTGAGGCTCCACGTGGAACACTACCATCGTTTGGATTGCAATCAATGATTCATGGTAGAAATATTTTATGTAAAGGTCTACGACATGTAATTGGAGATGGTTGCCACACACGTCTCTGGCATGATCCTTGGCTTCCTGTTAATTCTTCTCGACCACCAAGACCTGCTCAGGATGTGAACTTAAATAATCTTATGGTTAATTCGCTTTTCAAACAAGGTTCAATGTCATGGGATGTTGAGAAGATTCAACAACAAATTCACCCGTCTGATATTGCATCTATTTTATCTTTAAAGCTTCCTTCTATATCTTGTGCAGATTCAATTGGTTGGCAGTATACTAATACTGGTATTTATTCAGTGAAATCTGGATATTGGGTTGGCACACATTTGGATGGTACTAATCATATGGTTACTCCTCCTATGGGTGATGTCGCAACAAAAAACAAAATTTGATCGTTACCAATTCCGTCAAAAATCAGATCATTCTTATGGCGACTGTTATCTTATTCATTACCAATTAGGACTGAACTGTACCGTCGAAGAATTATCACAGATTCTACATGTCTCCGTTGTGGTTTGGAGCCTGAGACTAATGATCATTTGCTTTTTGAGTGTCCTCACGTAACTCAGCTATGGGATGGGCCTAATTATAATCTTCATGATGTATCTAACAATTAATATCCTTTTCTTCACCGTATTAATTATTTATTTGACAAAGCTTTAAATACGTCAACTAATCTCAATTCCCGCTTAGTTCCTATTGCAATGCTTTGGCATGCTTGGAAACAAAGAAACATATTTTATTTTCAGGGGATTATTGAACCTTGGCGTAAGTGCCTACGTTTGGCGATTCAATATGCGGAAGATTGGGCTTCACATAATGATCAAGCATCAGCACAAAGAGTACATAAAGGACAATCGACGATGTGTCCGTCGCAATGGAAACCACCCCCGGTAGATTGAATTAAATGTAACTTTGATGGAAGCTACCGTTTAAGTGATCATCGAGCGGTTAGTGGTTGGGTATATAGGGATGCTCAAGCAGCTTTTTTTGGAGCTGGCTAAGCACGAGGTGCAACTGTTACCTCTGCTGTTCAAGCATAATTACAAAGTTTGCTTTGTGCAATGCAACATGCTTGGTGTAAAGAGCATCGATATATAATTTTTGAAGGTGAATGCCTCACTGCGATTAAACTTTGCAATGGAGATACTGGTCATTTGGATACTCATAATTGGTTACGCGATATATATTATTGGAGGACAAAGTTTCATAGTGTCAGGTTTGATTGGGTACCGAGGAACTCCAACAGTGTTGCGGACTTACTAGCTAAAGACATGAGAATGCAATCTTCGCTTATAATGTTCACTTTGTAATTCCAAATTGCATCTCACATGCTTTGTACTCAGATAGTTCAAATCAATAAATTTCCTTTTGAGTTAAAAAAAAGAATCTAAAATTTTTTAATCAAATTGTAAAATATAATTTATATATTGAAATATAATTTGTGAAATGAAATGTAAAAAAAACAAGTTTTTTTAAGCATCAAGAGTATCTTACCGTTGGAAGCCAACATTTTTTTTAATCTAACCCAAAGTTGCTTATCCATTAAATTTAATCAAAAAATGCTTAAACACTCTCCATTGGTGCTTAACCATTGGAGATGCTATAAAGGAGTTTATCACTGTTGTCTCATCGATGAGAGTCTTTAACACTTTATTCTAAACCTTAACAGGCTATCTTGAGTTAAGATTTTATTTTATTTTATTTTATTTTCTTATAGTTTTTCAAAATTAGCCCAAAACCAATGGGTTAGCCCAAAACCCAATGGGCTTTATTGAGTACAATACTCATTTCCCTCCGACCTAATTTAGAACTGGTCTGCCTTACACAAATTAATTTAACATAATTTACAAATCAAGTTAAACAAAAAAATTTGAAAACTCTAGAAGGCTTATGGAAACGGCGCCTTAAACTGCAACCGGTCCGAGAGCACCACTTTTCGACACCAGGAGTCGGAGACCAAGCCATAGGTGAACGAGAGTTCATCCGTAGCAATAGAGGAGAAGAGGAAAGTGAAGTAGGAGAAGATCTAAACGAGTCTGTCGGTGAGGAGTAGATCGGAGCCGAAGAAAAAGAAACTGGAGGAGAAAAAGAGCCTCCTTTCCAACGATGGTTTATCTGCACCGCAACTGAGCTGTCGATCTCCATGCGAACTTGGCGAAGTGTAACCCCTTTGAAAGAGACAACGGTTCCTTTTTTGGCATCTTCAAATCGTGTCTTTTTTTGTCATCTCTGTCCTCCGTTATGCATCGCAAAGAACTCAGTTGTGCATAGACCAAGATCTCCGTGCATGTGCTCCACTTCCTCTCGGCTACCATGGTTATGAGAGGAGTCGGTGGGAAGAGCAAAGACCGGATCTCCTTGAAGCACGAGTTGGTCGGGTCACCGCCGCTGGAATCACGACGACCCCAAGTGACGCAAGGCATTGTGATCAAAATTAGGTGATCGACAAAGCTTTTTCGTACTGAGGCGAGTTGCAACGTTGTCCAAGCATTGAGAGCTTTTCGAAGTGAACTATATAAGGATTTTGTTAGTGTACCGTTATATATTAAGAAGTTGATGATTTGTACTGCCAAGTTTATGACATTTTTGAGTTTTTATATTAGACTAGGGGTTATTCCGCACTACACGCAAGTTTTTAATAAATAAAAAATTAATTTTTATTTTTGAAGAATTATATTGTTGCAATAGTTCAGAATTAGATATATATTTTTTCTATAACTTGAATGATGTGTTGATTAGTTATCATCTAAATTGATTTTATATACTATATATTAAAACATTATTTAGAGCTTTTTAAAATTTAAAATTATATTTTAACAATATAAATTACATTAATTTGATACTTTTTGTTTTTATTTGGATAATTAAGTTATTTGATTTTCCATATCTCTATCAAGTTCTCTTTTAGGTAAAAGAGCAGAGCCATCTGTACAAAGAAAATTACATAAAAATTTGAGGAGAGATATAAAAAGACCAAAATTTCAACAACAAAAAAAATAAAAAATAAAAAGGACCAAAACAACAGTATCATCACATTATTTACCACATATAGATTACCTTATGTTTGTCGACAACAATAATATCAACTGAACCTCTTCGAGTTAAAGTTTTCATAAGACTTGAGGCATGTTTTCCACAATTTGGCTGTGATAGAAGCAAATTTTCTGTATTTACACCCATTGACTTATCAAGTGACGAATCAAGAGCATGCTCAAGATGTACAAAAACACAGATTCATGTATGCAAAGAACATTTTATTTAGAATACTCACATATTTTGTAAGACGATAGTCAAAGAATAACATGTAATTACCATTTTGTTGATGTGCTTCTGCAATAACATGAAGAGCATATGTTGTTTTTCCAAATGCTTCAGAACCATATATTTCCACCACTCATCCTTGACTTATATACAGTGAGGAAAAAATTAGAAACTACCAAGAATTGAGAACAATATTATAGAAATCTTCAAATAAATACATTATCTTCTTCAAAGACCTTGAGGATATTATAATCCAAAGAGCAAAGCTAACCAACCAATCTAATAACACCAAAGGACACATTTTTGAGAGTGAGAAAGAGGAATATCACTAAGAAATACTTACCTTAGGAAAGCCATCGACTCCCTGCTACATTAAGGGTGAAAGAGATCAGTAGAGTAAATTGGTACATCTCTAGGAGAGACAGCATGACTGAGCCACATGATTAAGAAATATATAAGGTATAAGCAGGGCCGGTCCTGCGATTTTAAAATTTTCTAAAAGCCGCAATCTACAATGGAAAAATAGGCCAAACTTGTACAGGTTTTCAAAAAATGGGCCGTTTTCTTAACTAAAATTTTTAAATTGAAAAAAGACCGCAAGTGCATGCTTGTTTTGCTTGGGCTCAGGACTGGCTCTGGGCATAAGCAAGAATTAGAGAGAATTATTATAGAAATGGTTACAATTTATTGCATCTCATGATAATATATTGTTGGTATCTCATTCACCTATACTATATAAATGGCAGAATGAGTATAGATTAAACACTAATAACTTAACAAAAAGTATATACAACAATGAGTGAACATGGAAGCAAATTTATCCTTCAAAAGTTTGAAAGATAATTCTTGTAATATTTTAGTTATCAACATCTAACACAACATTTATAAGTAACAAAAAGTGGATAAACAAATCAAGCTAACAATCAAAAGAGATAAGGCAAAGGTGTTGTGATAAAGGCGTGGGTAATATGCCATTTCACTTGAGTGGTTTTTAGAACTACATTTTAAAACAATCAAATAAGGTTTCAAATGAGTTCTTATAATATGATCAAGTACACATCCTATAGGAACTATGAAAAAAGTAACTAAGGATCTACGACAATACTACCTTGGGGGACGCTTTCTCCATACCTTCTAAAGCACGAGTTGAACTCTATCCATAGCATCCACGTAATTATTAGAAGATATTCATATCAAAGATATCTAAGTTATTATTATTTGTGTAAATTACGTAGTTGTCATATCTCATTTCTTTGTATCGATATATATACTCAATCTCTCTATAATGTAAATTACTTTTTGCTAAACCTAATTTGGTATCATAGCAAGGCTCTCTCTTCTAAATCCTTCTAGCCACCTCCTTCTTTCATCTCTTTCTCTGCTTTTCTTCTTTATCTCTATCGATACTCTGTTTATTTCCTCTGTTTCTTCTTTCTTCTATTTCTGTTATCTTTGTTTCTTATCAAAATTGTGTCCACGACTAACCAAATCACACTCTGTGGAAACCCGTATTTTGACTAGGATTTTTTTTTTGTTTTTGTATATATATTTCG
>OVBE01010866.1:0-14636 GCA_900406425.1 Iberis pinnata
GGTTACTCTGACTAATTTCTCTATATTAAATACAATAACGTGAATTGAAAAAAATTACTACTGCTAAAGAAACAAAATTACACACAAAAATAATTAACAATGCAAATCAAATGAAATTGAAGAACATCTTATGATTGAATTCAATTAACATGCCTCATACATATAACCATATCACTTTACAAGTAATTAACCCACAACGAAGAGTAAAGATGAACAAATTCAATTTGAATACTATTATGACTTTTATTTTATACGTGCTTTATATGATCATAGATAACAAAAGACATGAAACAAAGCTTGTAGATGAACATGTGCCAAAAGAGGATGTCTTAGAAGTACCTACTAGTCTAATGATAAGAGCTAGATCTAAGAGGTTTGCTGAAGCCAATATGCAAGTTACAGAGAGTTTAGGAAAGGATTCATGCCAGTTGGAGCTAGGAGGAATCACATAAGTCTTCCACTGCACACAAGTAACTCAAGCTTGTACTCTTTTTTCTGAGCTTGTTTTGTCCTAATGAGTTTTCCAAACTAGATTTTAATGATAAAAGTGGATGAATGTGGATCAAGAAGAGAAAGGCCTAAATATTCATTAAGTTTAAAAACAATACAAGAAAAAGATTCAAGACTTTTTTAAGCCCACACATCCAACACCATTAGGCGCCCTCTCCTTTTGAGTTTCTTTGTTGCTTTACTATATAAGTTGTCTTTTGTTAAACATAAAAACTTAGTTGTTTGTTTATTAAAAAAAAGAGAAAACCCTTCCTCACAATAGTTCATCTTTTTGATGTGTCATATTAAAAAAGAAATCTTTTGGTGTGTAATATTCAGGAGTTTCAAGAGTTCATCACCCTTTTGTGATTCTGTTCAAAGTCATTCATCCATCAATTTACATTCAAACCAACATACATTCACTCATCAATCCACCAACACCATCAAAATCCATTATGTTCAATCAAGTTCTTTAGATTCTAGGTTTAAGATGTGTTCTTCCTAAGGAAGATTACATCAGTACTTTCTTTTCTTTTCTTTTTCTTTTTTTTCTTTTGTTAAAAAGAAAACAACGTTGTAAACAGGAAACTGGATTAAGGTTTAATTAGATAGGAATCGGGTTTGGGTACCATTTGGTTTGGTTTGGGTTGATTTAATTAGCCTCAATCATAATTTCTAAATAGCGATTTGGTAAAAGGTAATTGCATGGGTAGGTCTAAGTGAAATCGAGTAGTTTGGTAGTCAGATGATGAGGGATAGTAGTTTAGAAGAATACTAAAGAGCTAAGAAGTTAAGGAAAAAATAAGTTGGATATAAATAATTGAGAAGATATAATGATGTCAACCCTAAATTTTTTTAACAAATTTCATAAACACTAATACACTATAACTATTGATTTGTTGGGTTTATTAACAATAATAGCACTAATAATTCTTATAATTAGAATTTTGTACTCACTAAAATCTTGTGACTCGTCCCTGGCAGTGATCAAATGTTTTAAAGAGATGTAACATGGGTGTATATTTCGGATAACGGGTTGGGTAATTGTGGATACGGGTCGGGTACCGGTAATTCGGGTATGAAAAATTAATATCCAAATCATACCCATAAAATTATGGGCCAGGTAGCGGTGGGTACGGTTCGGGTAAGGATCGGATCTGGTAGTTAAAATCAATACCCGTTTAATACCCGAACTCATAATATATTTAAATAAATTTGACTAATATGTGTATTGAAATTTAAAAATAGTATAATGTATAATATTATATCATTACAAAAAAAGTTTAGAAAGTTGAATAAAATAGTAACAAATTTGAAAATATGACATAAAATAACCGATTATGTAAGTTTTTAACATATGTTAGAGCATTTATTTATTATAGCACAATTTTATATTTATTTAGGAAATTATTATCATTATAGTTCAATTTTGAAATAATTTTATAAATTTTTAGTTATGTAAACAAGTAATACGGGTTCGCAGATAATAATTCTTACCCAACATTTACCCGACCCTTGCCCGTTTAAAATTTATTGTTTTTGATCCAAACGAGTAATTATCATTACATGTATCTGATCCTTATTCGTAAATATGGGTCAAGTACATGATGGATCGAGTTACCCGACCCAAAATGGACGGGGCTAATATATTATTTCTCCAAAGGCACGACCATAAGCGAAGACAAAGTTTGGGGAATATGTTTAAAAGAAAAAAAAGTTTGGGGGCATAGATTTGTGTGACTTTTAAAGTTAATGAAAAATAAAAGAGGATGACCTATATTAATTATGTTTTTTTGGAAGAGAAGGTGGATTTATGACTGAGTAATAAATCCAACAAACCCATTGGAGATCTTTCCACGTTGTATCTTTTAATTGGAAGACACTTAATCATTAATTATATTATGTAACCTAGCTAATTGACAAGACAACATCCCACGCTCGAGATGTGTGACTCTTGCTATTCTCCATCTCTTCACAGTACAAGGCTCGTGTGTCCACAAACATTCCCCGCGTGACTTGCACGTGATATCTACCCCTTTGGTGTTATAATTATTGTTTTTATTTTTTAATACAATGTTTTCCATTAAAACTTCAAATTAACCAAAATTTGTAACTTAGTGATTTGTGTTAGACCAATTCTCTGTTCGAGTCCAGCATAATGCGGAAAAAAAAAGATTTAAAACGTACCAATTGTTTTCGTATTCATATAACCATTTGTTGGCATATTCATATTGTATTAATTCAAAATAACAACCCATTATTTAGAGATAGACTGATTTTAAAACATATGCGAAAGAATACTTTGGAACGGAGGATAACAACGCACAATCTAAAAATACAACGTCCAATATGGTTATACCCTTTACACAGAAAGTAACCCCTAGTATCCTATTTTATCGGTATAAAACTGATATGGAAAATAACTGGTCGAAATGTGTCCATGTAGGTTTGTTCACTTCGGTTAAACACAACTACGGTGACAACTAATTTTACATAGGTAATAAATATACAGAAACATGTAAACATAAGCCATGCCAAAATATTTGTATAAAAACTGGTATGGGATTAGGTGCCCACATGGAAAACTATGCACCAAACTTTGGTGAGATAGCAAATAACTCCGACTATCAAAATTTTCATTAGAATCAACATCATCGAGTCATATCTCATGCAACATATTGAATCAGTCCCGAAAGTATATTGATCGGCGTAAGCATGAGGGTCTTTTGATGGGGACTGGTCGTCAAAGGCAAGGTGCAATGGATGGCTTACCGGTCTCAGTTGATAACAAGGAAATTGTCTTTGGGGTCGTTCTCTAAGTGTTTCTCCGAGATATTCTTTGATCAATGCTGAGTTTGAATGAGGACATCTCATGAGTGAATTCCTGGTCGGCTGTTGAGGTAGACGAGGACTTCTCTTGGGTGATTTGTTGGTCAGTTATTTAGGTAGATGAGAACTTCTCTGGGATGATTTGTTGGTCGGCTGTTGAGGTAGGCGAGAACTTCTCTTGGGTGATTTGCTGGTCGGTTATTGAGGTAGATGAGAACTTCTTTAGGATGATTTTTTGGTCGGTTGTTGAGGTAGACGAGAAATTCTCTGGGTGATTTATTGGTCGGTTATTGAGGTAGACGAGGAAGTGCTTTGCTTACCCTGCTAGTCGTCTATGAGGTAGACAAGGAAATGCTTTGCTTGCTTTGTTGTTCATCTATAAGATGGATGAGGAGGTTCTTTATTCACTCTGCTGGTCATCTATGAGATGACGAGGAGTTGCTTCGTTCACTCTACTGGTCGTCTATAAGATAGATGAGGAGATGCTTTGCTTACTCTGCTAGTTGTCTATGAGATAGATGATGAGATGCTTTGCTTACTCTGCTGGTCATCTATGAGATAGATGAGGATTCCTCTGATTATTTTCCTTGTTCTGGTTCTCTCTACAGTGTTCACAGTGTTCTTAATGATCGAGAATCTTAGTGCTCTCTTTTCAGTTTTGGCCACCCCTTTTTAAAATGGGATTGACCTTCTTTTATAGCGACGTGGATACACTGTGTGGCGAGATCCTTTGTGAGCAGGGCATTTGAAATGATCATGACCAACTCTAAAAAGGAAAAGTCAGAATCCGAACCATAAGGAAAGATTACCCGGTCCAAAGCTAAAGAGCTAGCCAAGGAGATCCATACAATGGTCCATTCATATTCGAAAGCTCCCATGGACATGTTCAATGTTTTCATCCTGAGCCAAGCAGAAGACCCAGGTAACTAGCACTGAGTATCTAAATGATGTGATTCATGTACTATTTTGTCCTTAGTCGAGAAGGTTTTGTCCCATATCGGGTTTTCCTATCACCAATGTTAACAAGGCAAGTCACATCACTACGCCTAAACTACTTAGTATGGTTGGCTCGACAAAGTGTCTTAGACACTTCTACAATTTTAAAGCCAAAAAAACGCTTTGTTGTTTTCTTTATTTTATTGACTTCTCGTTATTTTAATTTAGACTACATGTTGTTTATTTTTGGGGCTTTTCGTGTGCCCTAAGGCTCTTGTGCCACCTATTTATGTAAGAACCTTAACTTTCTTTTGATTTAGTGAATGATAATATAAGAACATTGTTTGTGTGCAAATTATTCACTTTTTAATTTGAGAAATATGAGTTTCTTTCAAGGTTCATCTTACAAGAAATTCTTCTATCCATTGGCTCAAGGAAATCTCAACTTGGCGAAGTCGAAATCCCTTATCACATCATTCACCCGTCTACATCGTTCCCTTAAGATATCGTGCTCCATTCATCATCCATCAAGCATCATCCATCATGCTACATCCATCGCTCATCATCCATCGAGCATCATCTATCGTGCAGCATCCATCGCTCATCATCCATCACACATTTTCCATTGACCATCGTCCATTGTCCATCGTCCACCGCTGCATCTTCCATCATCTCGTCCACATTGATGTCGCATCATCGAGCCTTTCTCAGATTTAGCAATCCAGAATCCTATCAGGTGGTATCATAGCCAAATCTGAATCAAAGGCTGAGTGATTCTCAAACCCTAACTCTTTGTTTTGTTTAATTTCGATAACTATCACATAAACCCTAGAATTTTGCGTTGAACCCTAGGACCAAAACCGAATTATCACCCTTGCTTTTATTATCTGTTTAGGTTGTTAATTTTGACTATAAGTATAGTTGCATTAGTTTTAAAACCACTTAGTGAATTGAGAACTTCCATCATAATTCAGATCTTTCATATTTATGTCTTTGGTTTGTGATTTCTATAACAAATTACTTCAAAGATCTTTTGGTATTTCAAGTATTATGGAGCTTTCAGTCGAGGTAATGGAAGAATTGAACCGAATGATGTCTCAAAAAATCAAGGAGTCCATCCAAGCTACCGCAACACAACTCACACAACAAATCGACCAACTCAATGAACATGTTGAAACCAAGATGAGGGATCTTCTGAAAGATCATAGCAAAACCGAAGAAAAGTCTTATCATACTCCGACTCCTTCTAAGGCTATGTGTATAGCTAAGGGTAAAGGGAATATTGGAGGATCTTCCATAAGCTCTAAACGTGATCCAACCCCTCAAAGAAAGGTCTAACCAAAACCATATTGGAGGCCGAGAGACTATTTTTAACCAAAGAAGATATCCAACTAGTTTGAATAGAGAGGATCCTAGAGCTGAAAGACATCAAGAACGCCAACATCATAGAGAAGAACACTTTGATGGGAATCATATATTTGAAGATACTATCAATGCGTATTTTGAAGAAAGAGAAGCTTATGATCAAAGTCGAGGAAGCACGCTAAGAGCTAGAGGCTGAGAGCATGGAGATCCAGCTTATCATCAGCTCAAACACATTAAGATCAAGTTCCCATCTTTCCATGGAACAAATGATTCCGAGGCTTACCTTGAATGGGAAAGGAAGATGAAGTCTAACTTTTTATGCCAAGGTACTTACAAAGTAAACAAAGTCAAGATCTATATGTATGAGTTCAACAACTATGCTCTACTTTGGTGGGAACAACTAGACCTCACCAGGGCTCCCCTACATGAGCCACCAATATCATCCTGGAACCAACTCCTGGTCCATATGAGAAAGAAGTTCGTCCCAGCCTATTACCAAAGAGAAACCCTTAGTAAACTAAGGAGATTAGCTCAAGGCACTAAGTCTGTCTGAGACTATTATCAAGAGCTGGAGGCTCTATTGATTTGGGCTGATCTAAGAGAAGGAGAAGATATGGTGATGTTGAGATTCTTAGGATGACTCAACCTTGAGGTCCAAGATAAGCTAGAACTTGAAATCTATGAAGACATTGACGAGATGGTGTATAAAGCCGAACTGATTGAAGCTCAAAATAAGACGCAATACACTAAGCCTAGTTTTGTGCCGAATGCATCTAAACCCAAAGACTTCTCTAACAACAAGCCATTTTACCATAAAGACTCAAAGCTGACAACAATTATGGCTAAACAAAAGTCAAAGCCGATCTTAAACCAAGAAGTGGGACATCATTGAGCAATACTCGATGCTTCAGATCTCAAGGAATGGGTCATTACTCCCAAGACTGCCCGAACAAAAAGGTATTCATGTTACATGATAATGGATAAATTTTGCCTCAAGAAGGGTCCGAAAGTGAATCTGAATAAGAGGAAGAAGAGGAAGCAACTGTCGTAGGAGAAATGCTAGTGGCAAGAAGAACACTAAGTGTTCAGAACCAACCAGAAAAAACGTGCCAAAGGGAGAATCTCTTCCATACTAGATGCTTTATCAAAGGCAAAGTGTGTAGTCTCAACATCAATGGTGGCAGTTAATCCAATGCCGCGAGTGAAGTCATGGTTTAGAAGCTCGATCTCAAAACCATCCATATCTGAGACCTTATAAGCTTCAATGGCTCAACGATGGAGGAGCTTTAACCGTGACTCATCAAGTCAAGATCACACTTACTATCGGTAAGTATGAAGATGAAGTCTTATGTGATGTTTTGCTAATGGGTTCAAGCTATGTTATTTTACGAAGACCGTGGCAATCTGACCGAAAGTGATACATAACGATTACACCAACAAATACTCATTTGAACATAATGGCCGCAAGATTATTCTCCTACCACTCACGCCTAGTGAGATATATCAAGATCAGATTCAAGCAAAGCTTAAGGAGAAAGAGAAAATTGCCAACAACCTCTACATAAACCATATTGAATTTTCTAAACTCTTTGATCCTGAAATGACTACATTTATGTTTGTATACAAGGAATCTCTTGTTAGTACTAACCCGTCATAGGAATTTCCTATTGCTATGACTGAGATCTTGCAGGAATACATGGAAAAATTCTAGAAGAAACCATGCCCGACTTACCTCTAATCCATGGGATAGAGCATCAAATCGGTTTGGTACCGGCTTCTGCATTACCTAATAGACCTCCGTACCAAACCAATCCTGTAGAGACCAAATAGCTGCAGAAAAAAGTGGAAGAGTAAATTAGTAAGGGCCATCCATGTCCGCGAGAGCCTGAGTCCATGTGCAGTTCCCGTTCGGTTAGTGATGGGTCTTAGAGGATGTGTGTAGATTGCTGAGCTATCAATAATATCACCGTGGAGTATAAGCATCCTATTCCAAGTCTAGATGACATGATGGATGAGTTGTGTGGTTCAAATATATTTTCTAAGATAGATTTTAAGAGTGGGTATCATCATATCAGAATGAAGGAAGTAGATGAGTGGAAGACCGCATTCAAGACTAAGCAAGGACTATGTGAGTGGCAAGTCATGCTGTTTGGCCTTACCAATGCTCTTAGAACATTCAAGAGGTTAATGAACCATACATTGAGACCATTCATTGGGGGTGTTTGTGGTGGTCTACTTCAAGGATATCCTCATCTACAGTAAAGGTTTGGAGGAACATCTAGATCATATCAGATCGGTTCTTGATGTTCTTCGCTCTTAAACTCACTTTGAAAATCTTTCTAAGTGTTATTTTTGCACTAATGAAATTTTTTTTTAGGCTTTGTAGTAAGTGAAAAAGAGTAAAAGTTGATAAAGAAAAGATCAAAGCCATTAAAGAGTGGCTAGTTAGAGTTCATCGAGACCTTTCCCTATGTCATAAGGTACAAAAAATGTAAGGACAATGTAGTTGCTGATGCATTATCCCAAAGGTACACCCTAATCTTGGCATTTTCCCCTAAGTTGATTGGATTTGAACTGATTAAAGATCTATATGAATCTGATTCTGATTTTAAGGACTATTATGCTAAGTTTTCTAAATTTTCTTTTGAGAAGTATCATAGACAAGAAGGATATCTATTCTTCATCAATAGGTTGTGCGTCCCAAATAGCTCAATCCGAGAACTACTAGTCTGAGAAGCCCATGGAAGTGGACTAGTTGAGCACTGCGGCGTATCCAAAACTCTGCTTGGATTACAAGATCGTTTACATTGGTCGAATATGAAGAAAAATATGGAGAAGGTTTGTTCTAGATGTGTCATGTGCAATATGGCTAAGAGTAAAGTACCGCCTTACGGTTTGTATACTCCTCTCCTTATCCCTTCTCAACATTGGACAAACATATCTATGGATTTTGTAATTGGCTTACCTCCAACCATAAATGGTAGAGACTCGATATTTGTAGTTGTTGACAGGTTTAGTAAGATGGCTCACTTCATAGCTAGCCATAAGACAGATGATGCCATGAGCGTAGCTAATCTATTTATTAAATAAGTAGTGAGACTGCATGGAATGCCTCAAGTCATTGTTCTGACCGAGATACTAAGTTCCTAAGTCACTTTTGGCGCACACTCTGGGCAAAGCTAGGAACAAAGCTTTCTTTTTCGACGACTTGCCACCCCTAGACGGATAGGTAGACTGAAGTGGTGAATTGGTCTTTATCAACACTTTCAAGGACCATGGTGAGGAGTAACCTCAAGTCATGGGAAGAGTGTCTTCCATATGTTGAATTTGCCTACAATCATGCTAAGCATTCCTCCATTTTATTTTCTCCTTTTGAAATTGTATATGGATTTAATTTGCAATCACCATTAGACTTGATCCATTTACCTTTAAGTGAAATATGCATTTTAGATGGCAAAAAAAAAGTTGAACAAATCCGAAAGATGCATGCTAAGGCCAAGGAAAACATAGAGAAAAAGAAAAAATTGTACAAGAAGCATGCCAACAAGGGTCGAGAAGAGATGATCTTTGAAGTGGGAGATCTGGTGTGGATCCATCTAAGAAAAGATCATTTTCCAGAAGAAAGAATATCCAAGCTTATGCCGCGAGTAGACAGACCTTTGAAGTTATCCAACGAATCAACAAGAACGCCTACATAATTGATCTAAAAGGGAAGTATCTAATCTTAAGTGCTTTTAACGTCTTTGACTTAATTTCTTATATTACAGATACAGATTTGAGAACAAATCCTTTTCAAGAGGAAGAAGATGATATGATCGTGACAAGCTCTGAAGAGGAAGAGCCAGAACCTGAATCAGAAGGAAGGATTACCCGGTCCAAAGCTAAGGCGCTAGCCAAGGAGATCCATACAATGATCCATTCAGATTTGCAAGCTCCCATGGACGTGTGCAATGTTTTCATCCCAAGCCAAGTAGAAGAAACATGTTACTATCACTAAGTAGCTAAGTGATGTGAATCATGTACTCTTTTGTCCTTAGTCGAGAAGGTTTTGTCCCACGTCGGATTTTCATATCACTATAAGGTTTTAACGAGACAAGTCATATCACTATGCCTAAGCTACTTAGTATGGTTGCCTCGGCTAAAGTGTCTTAGACACTTCTACAAACTTAAAGTAAAATAAACGCTTCGTTTTTTTGTTTCTTTTATCAGACTTCTCATTGTTTTAATTTATACTACATGTTGTTTATTTTTGGGGCTTTTTCGTGTGCCTTAAGGCTCTTGTGCCACCTATTTAATTTAGAACCTTAGCTTTCTTTTGACTCAGCGAATGATAATCTCATAACGATGTTTGTGTGCAAATTAATCACTATTTGATTTGAGAAATCCGAGTTTCTTTCAAGTTTCATATAAAAAAAAAATTCTTCTCTCCATTGGCTCAAGGAATTCACACGCCAAGTCGAAATCCTTTATCGCATCGTTTGCATCGTTGACATTGTCTGCATCGTTCCCTCGAGCTATCGCGCTTCGTTCATCATCCATCGAGTATCATCCATCAAACATCATCCATTGCTCATTATCCATCGAGCATCATCCATCGAGCATCATCCATCACTTATCATCCATCGTGCATTGTCCATCGACCATCGTCCATAGCTACATCGTCCATCGTCTCGTCTGCATCATTGTCTCATCGTCGAGCCTTTTTTAGAGTTAGCGATCCAGGTTTCTATTAGCTTCTGACCCTCACGTTTCTCTGCCGGATGGTACCCGTCCGATCCGGTTGCCCGCTTTTGACGTTTCTAATAATTTGCAAAATTCGTGTTTTGGACTCTTGGTGGGTTGCGATATGGGTGCTAAATCAAGCCCAACACAATGTGACCTCGAGATGCCAAAGCCACCACCAATGTGCAAGCTTCTGTGAAACTGCACCAATGTTAGAAGAACTACTATACTAGCATGTAAGACTCGAAGTTTCACAAGGTCTCTAGTCACCACCATCGGATCCTAACCAAAATTCATAAGCACCATAATTCATGCACGATAAGCTGAAATCCAGAGGAATTGTCCTTTGTGGAGGCAATAGCAAGTCCCACTCTCCATCACCGGAGATCCAACAAGATCGAGCGATTACACTTCTCAACCAGCACATGCATGCACCAAAAACAGGAGAAGTGTTGATGGATCGGAGCTCTGCCTTAACCAAGATTCCTAAGGAAATCTCTATATTGGTGTGATGAAGGGAGGGGATGGGTGACCAAGTGGACATGGAGCAGAAAGAGAGTTGAATCGGCGAAACGGAGATCCCAATCGAAGAGACAAAAGCGAAAGTTCAAAAAAGAAAGAGAAGACTTATACGATTTACATTCACGACGCCACCTTATGTCGGACACCAACAGAAACAAAAGAGAGCGAGTAAAATGAAAAAGCGTTGATGAGAAATGTTAGAGGACATTTCTATAGAGAGAAAATCTGAAAACTTAAGTTAGTTTATATTTCAAATCATTCTATTAATCATATGACACTTAAATCATATCATTGTGTACTAAAACATCTCGACAGTTTTAATAGAAAGTCTTTAAAAACACAATAATTATAACATCAAAGGGGTAGAGATCATGTGCGATGGATCTTAGTTGAAATTTTGCTAAATGATTTAAGTTATTTATGTTAAATTTCATTAATTAATTTGTTAAATAACTTTAAATGTATTATTTAACATTACTTACCGCAAATTCCTAGTGAAATCGTCGGATAAGCATGAGCAAGTAGGTTGTACTAGGCCTAGGCACGAAGCGGATCAGTCGTACAAATTTAATATTTGTTATTTGTTTTATTTTTTACAAATATCTAATTTAGTGATTTGCTTTTATCATAAAAACACGGTTATCTGGACTTACAAATATCCTTGAACTTTACAGATATTTACGGATATCCGGTTTTCTCATTTCAATTTAACAAATATCTAAAAAATATTAATAACTTATATACAAATATACTTTATTTATATTAAAATAATCCAATAAGTAGTAAATAATTAAAATCAACTACTTTTTAGATAAAATATAAAACAAAAAGTCAAAAGTTAGGCGCACATATTGGAAAAAGATTGTTTCATTTTTGTAATGTAAACCATAATACCTAACAACTTTGTCACGTTTTATTCTGGAGAACATTTGGACACACAAACGTGGTCCGATCTTGCTGAAACTTTGGGGTAAGCTTCATGACTCATTGATCTTGATATTCAACGGTGAAAATTAGATTTCAACGGTTGGTTTGTGAGATAATCGAGTTTTAGCGTGACTGTTCGCTACAGTGGCGAGTTCAGATTTCTGCAGGAGTTGTCTTGAGTGTTTGGGAAATCCAATGGTGAGTTTATCTCCGTTTAAGTTGAAATTTTGCAGAGCTGTTCCTGACTTGTTTATCTAGGATTTGAGCGGTGGAGATTTTATTTGTTGACCAGAATATTAGTGAATTTTGGGTCGTTTGGAATCCTAATCTCTTTCTCCTAAATCGATCTTATCGTGTAACTGCCTGATCCGAAGTTTTTCAATGGAGGACAAGGAAGATTCAAGACAGAAACTCGTAACTCTCAAGGGGGTCAACTATCTTCTATGGACTCGAACTCTCAGGACTTATCTACGTGGTCGTGGTTTATGGAATCATGTGGTTACACAGAAGTATTCTACTAAAGAAATCGAAACCAAAGGTGATAAAGAACTCACTGCTGAAGAGGAAAATGGTTCTAAGAGAACAACAAAGCCCTCAACATCATTCAAAAAACCCTAGATCCACGATTGCGTGAAGGATATTCATATTGTAGCATTGCAAAGGATCTATGGGATTCTCTACAAAAAGTGTTAATCTCTCAAATCTTCGTCGGGTGTATGAAGTTCAGAAAGCCATCAATGAGTTGGCATAAGAAAAAATTGATTTCTTTGAACACTTTGGGAGATTCAAATGACTTTGGGCTGAGTATGAGATGCTCAGACCCGTGACTACAGATCCATTTGAGATTCTAGAGAGGAGAGAGCAAGATCAAGTCTTTATTCTTCTTCTACCTTAAACTTATCGTACAAGGACGTGATTCAACATATCCTCAGATCAGAAAAGCTACAGCTTGATGACGTTTGGGCAAAGCTCCAAAAAGAGCTTGGATCCTTAAGATTATTCTCTAACAAGAAAGAAAAAGGTAAAGATTTAGCACTAGCGAACAAGGTGAGTTACAAGCCATCTGAAGAGAGGAAGAGTCTTATGTGTGATCACTGCAAGAAGAATGGTCACATCAGTGAGAAGTGTTGGATTCTTCATCCACATCTCAAACCAAGAAAGTTCAAGGATTCCAAAGCCAACTACTCTCAAGAATAAGAAATGACAAAGGGAACCAGTTCAAGCTACAAGGTTGAGGAAGCCAACACCTCCAAAGTTTCCTTCCAGGATGAGTACGTGAAGAAGTCTGACCTCGATGCTCTCATCAAAGCCGTGAAAGGATCTGGTAAGACTTCAGGTATCTCTTTAAATGCTGAGATTGCTCAGGATATTGTTAAACAAATTATCATAGATTCTGGAGCAAGTCATCATATGATTAGTAATGTAAATATGATTAGCAATATATCATCGACTTTAGGGAATGTGATTATAGCAAACGGTAGTAAAGTTGCGGTTAAAAGACTAGGTAATCTGAATCTGTTTGGTAGGGAATCTCAAGTTTTATTCAGGTCAAAATTTACCTCCAACCTAGTATCCGTTAAACGAATTGCTACAAATTTAAATTGCTTGGTTATTTTTAGTCCTAACGAAGTTTGGTTTCAAGATATTAGTTCCGGATTCGTGATTGGTAAGGGAGCAACCAAAGGGGACCTTTATGTCCTCAAAGAGTTAAACTCAAGCCCCGATTAATCTGAAAAATTTTCTATTGCTTTTCAGTCTGTTATTTATGATTTTTAAACAATGTTTTATGGCATGCTAGACTTGACCATCCGAATTCTAAAGCCTTAAGTTGATGTTTCCACATGTTAAGTTTGATAAATCTTTTGATTGCGAAGCGTGTATTCTTGGAAAATATAGTCATTCAGTTTTTCCCAAATCAAATGTGGTTTATGAAAATTGTTTTGATCTTGTTCATTCCGATGTTTGGTCTTCTCCATGTGCATCTAGAGAGAACCATAAATATTTTGTTACATTTATAGATGAAAAATCAAAATACACTTGGGTAACTTTGCTTGCATCAAAAGATAGGGTCTTAGAAGCATTCAAGAATTTTCAAAGTTATGTGACTAATCAGTAAAATGTGAGAATTAAGGTTTTCAGGTCAAATAACGGAGGATAATACAAGAGTAGTGCGTTCAAAGACCATCTCGCAAATCATGGAATCATACATCAAACCAGCTATCCATATCACCTCAACAGAACATTGTATCCGTAAGGAAGAATAGTCATATGATGGAGATCACTAGGGCCATGATGTTTCACAACAATGTTTCAAAATGTTTTTGGTTGGATGCTGTGATCACGGCGTGTCATCTCATCAACAGGATACCAACACAAATCCTTGATGATCTATCCCCTTATCAGGTTCTCAATAAAAGCAAACCATATTTTAATTACTGACGTGCGTTTGGTTGTGTGTGTTATGTCATGATTCCAGATAATCTAAAGAACAAGCTAGAACCAAAGAGTGTCAAAGCAATGTTCATCGGCTACTCAAGCACTCAGAAAGGGTATAAGTGTTATGTTCCAAAAACTCGACGAGTCATGATCTCTAGAGATGTCAAGTTCATTCAAGGTATAAGGTTCTATGAAGATAAAGATTGGGGAAGTCTCAAAGATCTATCCGAATTGGTCTCGGATAGAGCTACAAACCTCAAGAACTTGATGAAAAACCTTGGTATTGATCTACATGAAGATAGTGATGCTGAAGAATCTCCTGTCCAGACTATACCAGAAGCTGAAACTCATCCCCATCTTGATCATGAGAGGGAGACATGTACTGATGAAACAAATTCTCTCTCGTCTCA
>OVBE01010867.1:0-14635 GCA_900406425.1 Iberis pinnata
GTTAGTTATAAATGCAAAATGTTGGGTTACTCTGACTAATTTTCTCTTGTTTTTATTCTATCCTGTCTTTCTCAATTTTTGAAAAATATATATGTAATCTCAATAAATTGTCTGTAAAAAATATTAAATACTATTTTAAATTGATTGGGTTTCAAATATAACTTCAATTTTCCCTATTTTGATCTTTAAATTTTATTAATTTATCAATAAGTATTTAAGTAAAACTAAATTTTATTTTACAAAAACTATACTTCTTAAATCATTTTACACATAAAAATATCCTACTTATTATTTTACACATAAAAAATCAAATATCAGTTTAACTTTTCATTACTTATGCTTAAAGAAATTAAAACATTCCTAACATAAATTATAAAAACCAAAAATAATATTTTGTTGTTTTTTTCCATAAATAATCGCAAGTTTATTTAATTTTCAATTTTTTACTTTTAATTGTGTGTCTTTTTATTTGACATGATTTATACTTAAAATATGATTAATTTGTTAAAGTTGATATATTAATAATTTAATTGATGATTATAATATATTTAGATGTTATTATACTCAAATTCAAAACAAAAACAAAAATTTCCCAACATCACAAAATAATATTAACACAAATTTTCTATAGTTCCAATTTAAGTAGAATTAAATTTATATTTTGCTATTTGAGAAAATAATAAATATTAGGAATCATGAAAAATTATATTACTAACTTTTTAAATTAATAATTCAAAAAATTAATTCAACTTTTCTATGTATTTGTACTGATATTTTTATTAATTTAATGAGAAAGAACATATATTTTTTAAAAATTATAATATATATATATATATATATATTAACATTTTTGCAATTAAAAACATAAATTTAGTTAAATTAAAATAAAATAAAATATATATTGATAAAAACTAAAAACTACTAATCAAGTTTTTGTAAAATCAAAAATCTACAACAAAATCAAAAACCAAAAACCAAAAACCAAAATCTAAAAACCAAAATCTAGAAACTAGCAAACATTCATGGCTTAGGTGTTTTTACGCGCTACACGCGTTTTAGATTTTAAAAAATTTGTTATAAGAAAATTTAAAACAATATAAATTTGTTATTAAGTTTGTTGTTATAGTATGCATGTTTTGTTACATAAATTTTCTTTTGTATGCGAATTGATATTTAAATATTTAATATCATTATTGGATCATAAAATATTGTAAGAAGATCATGTTGTTCAATTTAAAAAAATATATAACTTATTTTTAATCATACTAAGTATATGAAAATGGTTTTTTCTTAAGTTAACTATTTTGTTCTATCATAATATAAATATAAAGGTAGTATATTTTTTGAAATAACATATACATGTTATTAATCTATTAATATAATAATACATATATATACACACATTCTTAACTCCTTATTTTAAAAACTATTACATTTAGCTAAATGTCTTTAAATTGTTTTTCACTTGAAGTGAAAAATATCATTTAAATAAGGCACTCTTTAAATAATCATATACATTTCTAGTAAAGTAATTCGTTTTTACTAATATTTTTTGTAATTGAAACTCTAATAATTTTGTTAGTAAATAGGAGATCCAAAACAGAATCTCAATTCTGGCAGACGACAATGGTGCACCTCACTTGGAGGATTCAGAATTTTGCAGAAATTATATTTAACTATTTTCAGACAATTTTTACCTCATTCAATAATGACGATAATAAAGTAGTTACAAAGGCTTTGGAATATACAGTCACTTCAACAATGAATGATTCACTAATTCGAGTTCCATATATAACTGAGATTAAAGCAGCTCTCTTTGATATGAACCCAACTAAAGCCCTTGGACCAAATGGATTCACAGCTGGTTTTTTCAATTTTATTGGAACATAACAGATTCGGCTCTTGTTACTAAAATCCAAGGCTTCTTTAGATCCACTTCAATGCCAACGAAATGGAATGATACAAATGTGTGTTTAATTCCTAAAATTTCAGGAGCTAAGCGGGTTTCAGACTTCCGTCCTATATCCTTATGCAGCGTGTTCTACAAAATTGTTGCTAAGATCCTTGCTAAACGTCTCCATGTCATTCTACCTAATCTTGTTTTGGAGAACCAATCGGTTTTTGTCCCTGGTAAATCGATTTTAGATAATGTGTTTATCACCCAAGAAATTCATCATTTTATAAATCTCTCATATGCCTCAACAAGAGGTGCGATGGCAATAAAAACCAACATGAGTAAAACTTATGATCGGATAGAGAGGAACTTTCTTAGAGCAGTCTTGACTCATTTGGGCTTCCACAATATGTGGATTAGTTGGATTATGGAATGTGTAACAACGATCTCATACTCATTTATCATCAACGGTATACCAAAAGAACGAGTCATTCCATCACGTGGACTCCGTCAAGAAGACCCTATATCTCCAAGTTTATTCATTCTATGTTCGGAAGTTCTCTCCGCCTTATGTAGAAGGCTCAAAATTCAGGTCACCTCCTAGGAATCAAAGTCTCAAAGAATAGTCCTAGAGTAAATCATCTTCTTTTCGCCGATGACACAATGTTTTCTGTGGAGCTAACCTTAAGAGTGCCCGAAAGCTCAACCAAATACTAGAGAAGTACTCTTTAGCATCAGGGCAAGCAATAAACTACTCCAATTCATCGGTTCGCAGCAAAAATCCCACCGACAACAAAGGCCTTCCTCAAGCGTTTTCTTGGAATTATGAAAGAAGATAGGGCTGGAAAATACCTAGGACTCCCGGAAAAGCTTGGTCGTAGTAAATCAGCAGTGTTCGGTGAGATCGTGGATCGTATACGCCAACGATCACATAGCTGATCATCCCGTTTTCTCTCCTCGACAGGAAAACAAGTCCTTCTTAAAGTCGTTTTAACTGCTATGCCGGCCTACACTCTCTCATGTTATAAACTTCTAGCTGTTTTATATTAGAAAATCCAATCAATCTTGACTCGGTTTTGGTGGGATGCACAACCGGATACACGATAGATGAGCTGGACTTCTTGGCGAAATCTCACATTACCGCTAAATGCGGGTGGACTTGGGTTCTGGGACTTAGAAACCTTCAACAAATCCCTCCTCGCCAAGATAGGATGGCGCCTCATCTCTAACCTCCAACAAAATGCATGAATAAATAAAAAACACACATTAATTTTATGAGCATTTTTTAAGTATGTGAGGTTTTAATAAATCAATAACTATAAATTATAAATCAAACTTTACCAATAAAATTGAGTACTAAAATGTAATTAAAAAATATTCTAAACTAAAACTCAACCCTAACTAACATAACTAATATTCACAAATTACAAAATGAAGTATATAAACTCTAAAACTATGTAAGTTTTATATTACACTTTGTAAGCTCATTTGTTAGTTTTAGATTAATTTTTTTTTGTTATTTTCTTCTTATTTGAGAAGATATTTGAACTAATCCTAAACTTATTGAAGGTTAAAAAAACACGTTTTTCAATAATTTATTATACTGAAAAATATATTTTAATGTGCTATAAAATCATGTAAACTATTTTTGAATGGTGTGAATATGTTAAAATTAAAGCACACATTGTTATTCAACGCTCAAAGTGTATGAATTAATATGTTTTATTGTAGTTCAAAAAATTAGTTGTATTGAATTTCTCAATAGATCATGTCATAGTAACTTTTTATGAACATTATATCATGAGTGTATCTAAATAATTAAAATAGAAAAATTTCAAGAGAATATCAACTCACTACTTAACAATACATACTAAAGAATTTGTTCGAGAGTATTTTCAAGATTTTTCATAAAATCTAAAAAAATACATAAGAGGAAAAGGTTTTTCGTAAAAAAAACGTAGAAGATAAATCACTAAATTTGTTGTTAATGATTATTAGTTTCTTACAAAATTATTTTGCAATTTTCAACAGATTTTCATAAATTATATTCAGTTAAATTATTTTGTATCTAAACAAAATCTAAATATATGTTAAATCTATAACATTTTGTTCAGCTTTTTCTTTATGATATATTTTTTTAGTTTGATCATTTTCATTGACGGGTAAAACTCTAGTATTTAATATAATTAGGTTTTTCCACAACAAATCCAAATTTGAAAGAAAAAATAAGGATTTAAATTGTAATTTACATAATTTAGTGAATTAATTTCTAAGTAACCAATACTACATATCACATATTTATATAAATAGGTAATTATGAAAAAAATATGAAAACTCATGTCATCATTTCTAATATATCACAAAACTAAACAAAAACTAAACTATACTCACAAAAGAGAAACAATCATAGTAATTTCATGAGTAATAAATTTTAATAAAATAACGGCTATAAATTATAAATGAAAATTTACCAACAAAATCAATATTAAAGTATACATAAAAAATTATAAACTAAAACGCAACATAACTTATTAACATACCAAATATACACCATTTTCAAAATGAAGTACATAAATCCTAAAACTTTGTAAATTGTATATTACACATCGTAAATTCATTTGTTAGTTTTAGATTTATTATTATTTTTATTTAATTTTTAAAATTTGAGAATATATATGAATTAACGAGCAAAAAAAAATATCACTAATTACTTTGTTGAATATTGTAACGGCATATCTATACGGATCCTTAGATACTGATATCTATATGAGAATTTCCGATGGATTTAACGTACCCAAGAACTTAAATTTCAAACCTAAAGAATTTATGCGCTATAAATTTGCAAATATCATTATATGGGTTAAAACAACCAGAACATATGTGGTACAAGCGTCTCATTGAGCATTTAATGAAAGAATGATATATTAATGATAATATATGCCCATGTGTTTTCATTAAGAAAGCAACAACAAGATTTGTGATAATTGCTATGTATGTTAATGATCTAAACATTATTGGAACTCAAGCGGAAATACAGAAAGCATCAAATTATTTGAAAGGAGAATTTGAAATGAAAGATCTCAGACAAAAAAAATATTGCCTTGACCTACAAATTGAGCATTTTTCTAATGGTATATTTGTCCATCAATCTACATATACCAAAAGAGTGTTAAAACGCTTCAACATGGATATGACAATTCCTCTCACTACTCCTATGGTCATTAGATCATTAAAAGTTGAGAATGATCCTTTCCGACCACCAGAGGAAAACGAAGAGATACTTGGTCCTGAAGTACCATATCTAAGTGCCATTGGATCACTTATGTGCCTTACCAATTGTACTCGACCTCACATCTCATTTGCAGTTAATCTATTGGCAAGGTATGCCCCATACATTTTTAAAAATTCATTTACTAATCTATTATATAATTAAGCAGTTTGCGCTCTCCCCTCATGCTGCCACGTCAGCAAAATAAAACTTAAAAAAAAAATTCACGAACAATAAAAACAATAGAAAAAAACACCTCACTACGTCTTCCTCTGGTTTGAAGCTCCGATGAATAGGGAATTATGGTAATTTGAATACTATCGAGAGAGGTCAATGAGATTATAGGAGATGGGTCGTCACTCATCGATTGGCTAATAAAGCGGTGATGGAACGATATATGGTCAGTGATTTTTTCGATTTCATTGATATTGATTCGTTTGGAAGAGAATCAGTTTTTCTTAGAGATGCGTTCAAGGCATTGAGATTGGGATGTTATGCTTTCAGACCT
This sequence comes from Iberis pinnata, assembly GCA_900406425.1. Classification (NCBI taxonomy): domain Eukaryota; kingdom Viridiplantae; phylum Streptophyta; class Magnoliopsida; order Brassicales; family Brassicaceae; genus Iberis; species Iberis pinnata. The sequence goes on from OVBE01010867.1 coordinate 5,671, forward strand.
CGGGCAACACTCGTCTTTTCTTAATAGTAAGATTTCGTCTTTGTCAAAATCATTCTCTTATGTCAATATCAATTTTTCATAATCTCTTCAAGTATTCTCCTCTATTGAAGTATCATTCATGTCACAACTAAAATCATGCACTAAAATATAGATTCTTTAGACTTCTAGTCATTTCTATTTGAATTCAAGTTTATGAACCAAGTATAAACACTTATGGACATCGTAGTAGCAATATTATTGGGATTCAAATTGCATAATTAGTTGTTAATACAGTGCTTCTGTTAGCCTTTTACAAAGGAGATGTGAAGAATTGATTATATAATGGTTAGAATTTTATGTGTAATTTAACATTATTGATTGTATATCTTTACGGAAACGTTTCCTACGAGTCGCTTAAGTTTCTTTTTCTTGCTTCCCTATTTTTAGGTTCTAGATTCTTTCCCTTTCTCAGTTTGTTTCTCATCTGATAAAGGTCTCAAAAACATACCATCTAATGGTATGCTCTTCTTGAAAGGAAAATTCTTTCCAAGTGTTAAGGTTCTTAGAGCATGATCAACCCAAAGAACCCAAAAGTGGGCTCTAAACTTTTTTTTTTTTCCATTAAAAAAAAATTATATTCAACCAATCGTGAGCCGCCACGTGTCAGTGGGGCCCACGATTTTTTTAAAAACGGATCCAGGGGAAGAGACAAAAGGGGTGGGTTTTAATTTTTCTGGTGGGACCCACCCCTAAGAACCCACCTTAGATCCAGCGATGCTCATGGTCTTACTTTACATAGAGAGAACACATTGCACTTGGAAACCTTTATCCATACCATAATGAAGTATCTTTGGATTTCTAAGTCAAATAAGCAGTTTTACGGTATACTGTCCTTCCAACCTCTCTTTTTTTGGATCTACATTCAGGCTTGGCTCCGAGCATGCTATAAATGGTTAGTTAGCCATTATTAAGCTCTACATATTTTATGGAACTTTCACTCTATTTTGTATTGTTTTGTAGATGGGTCCTTCTTAAGTTTCCAATGACGAAGCAGCACTTGTCAAAGTAAGAGTTCAGCTAACTCCACGCATTGTCACATTTGATTCAGCTTATGTGAGTTACAATTAATATCAATCCTTGCTAGATAGTATTTTATTGACAAAGAAATGACCAAGCTGATTTCAGTTTGAGTTTGGGTTACGTTGCATTGCATTTCTAATTGGTGTGATTTGTTGTTTGAATAGGTTTTTTTACTGTTGACATTTTTTACAATTGAATAAAATTTTCTTACTGGTTCTCCAGTATCACTGCTGGATTTAATTTTCATATGGCTTTATCTTTCATACATATTGCATTGGATTATATTTGATCATGAAAGGACCTATGCAATGTCCTAATTGCCTTAATGTCCATAAGGGTCAGTGGATGTATGCAAACCGATCTACTAGGCTATTACCAGTTTACATGGACAATTGGAACTCCGAAGAAGATTTGTCTCTTTCAAGTTATCCTAAAACAGTAAAACTTCAGTCCTCTTTTCTGCTTCTACTATTTAAGTTTTCTACTGCACACTTTCCCTCAATTTTAAGTTGGTTTAGAAAAATTACAATTAACCAAAAATCAAAGTATAGTTGTGGAGGTTTGTGATATAAAATCAAAATTAAGCTATATTAATTTTCTAAAATTTAAATAACAAAAACTCAAAGACATGGTATTTAGGAGATTAACCCAGTTTAATATGACACTAATAATAAGAAGACTTACTAATGTATGTATCTTACATATTACAAACTTTCACTGATATTTACATATTTATGTTTTAAAGGTAATAAAAAAAGATAACTTGTGAAGCAAAGACACAAAACTGCGAAAGAGGAGACAAAGTAAGAATATAAATTGACGATCTCTACGTTTAAAGGTGAAGATGCAGGTAAAATAATAACCTGCGCGTAGCGCGGGTTTTGCGCCCTAGTAGTATACATATTTGTTTAATCACAAATTTTATTCTCATTTTGTAAAGGATTCACCCACTAAAAATATGATCTACATTCGTCCCTGCACAGGGACAGTGGCGAAACCACACACAATGTTAAGGGTGCATATGCCCCCATATACTTTTAAAAATTCATTTACTAGTTAGTTAAAATTAGATACATATTTATTTAATCATTAATTTTATTCTCATTTTGTAAATGATGCACCCACTAAAAATATGATCTACATTCGCTCCTGCACTCTCATAATAAAGTAATGATTATAATATTGCAATGTTTATTGATAATAACTAGGGTAGTTACCAAAAATTAATATATCAATTCAAATAATCTTTAGTAAAAAACCTTAATATTACTCGAACTAACTTTTTATTTTGTTACTTTAATACACTAATTATTTAGATTGCTTGTTTACTACGTGAAGTATTTTTGTCCAAACAACATGCCTATTCGTCGAGGTGTCCATTTAAACCCCGACGTTAACTAACATTAACAGACCGTTAAAAAAATTAGAAATTTTTTTTCTCTCTCACTCCTCTAGCTCTTTCCCTCAGTCCCTCTCTCACTGGTTCATTTTCACAAGTCGGACTAGGAGAAGTTGCCATGAAGATCATGTTGAATCTGAAGTTTCAAGAAGATATGAAACTGTTGTGACGTAGAAAAGAAGTAACGCAATATTGTTGAGATAAGATACGTTGGAAAATTCTAAAAAATTTATACATGCATGTGTGATGATATGTAAGAAAAAAGGAAGATAAGTTAAACGTAATATCTTAATGGAAAGAAATATTAACGTGAGTTCTAACGAAGATTTATTTTTGTTAGATTTCACCGTCAAAAATCTCGAGATAATATAAAAATAATAACAACTTGTTAGATTGATTAAAATAAACCATTTTACTAAATCATTGATTAAAAACTAACATGGAATATTATGTTTCTTGTAGACTATTGTTTACACAAGTATCTTTAAAACTCAAGAAAGCTAAGAAACGTTTCTTGAAATGTAATAAAAAGAAATAGAAAAGCTTAGAATTAATACTTTGCCTAAAAATGTTTACTTCTAAATAGATCGAGATACTTGGCATGATCCTCAAAACTGATCATAGAATATATTGACAAGTTTCATGTATATATATACTCATAGCTTAGCAAATTATTGAACCATATGTATTTATTTATAATCTAAATCGAACCATTCAAAATCTCTAACAATGAATTCTGTTGACCACCATCTTGTTTCTCGTCTCGTATGTCCTGCCATCCGAATAAAATACTTCAACGTCCAATATTCTTACTATTATTCTGATGGCGAATCATCACAACGTCACCATCTTCTCCCCCTTATTGGATGCAACAATATCGAAACTGGAGTAAAATTTACTAACGATACAACTTGTGGGGCTTGTTGTCGTGATACGATAGGTACAACCTATTATATGTGTAACGAATGCGACAAATGGTACCATAAAGAATGTGTAGAGTCTCCACCTAAGTTTAAATCCCCTATTCATGGTAAACATTCTCTCCAACTTGTATACTACAGTTATTCAGATTATTGTCATCGTTGTACCTCAATTGGAAAAGGTTTACTCTACCGTTGCAATATTTGTGATATACATTTGGATCCGGTTTGTGCTAGAAAGCCGTTATTCATAAACCACCAAAAAAGGCATGAGCATACCCTATACTTCTTTCCAAGAAAAACCACAATAGAATGTAATGTTTGTGGTTTGCAGAATGACAAGTTTTTCATCTTCACATGTATTCAATGCGATTTCTTTGCACATGAACGTTGCATATACGTACCAGGTGTTATAAAAATATCTCGTCACAAACACCGTCTTACTTTTTCTTATTCTCTCCCATCTGGAAAATACTCTTGCGAAATTTGTAACGAACAGATTAATGAAACTTATGGAACATATTCTTGCACGGAGAAGGGTTGTATTTATGTAGCACATGTTGGATGTGCCACAAAACGATCTACGTGGGACGGAAAAGACCTTGAAGGAAAACCAGAAGAAGAAGATATTATTAAGCCGCCCTTTGAAAAACTAAATGATGAGACTATACTGCATTTTAGTCATTTGGAACATCCTATACGATTTGAAGAAGATTTCAACGATGAATATAAGTACTGCCAAGCGTGCATTCTTCCTCTATATGATGGTAAAGCTTATATATGCACGCATAGTGAATGTGATTTTGTTCTCCATGAAGTATGTGCACATCTTCCACGTGTGAAACAATATGCACTACATGCTCATTCACTAACTTTAGAACCATCTCTTATCCAAACAAATAATCCTTGTGTTCGTTGCTACCGTGACTGCTTCGGTTTCAAGTATGTTTGTTACAATGGATGCAAAGGTTTTAGTTTAGATGTACGATGTGCTTCTATATCGGAACCGTCGTATCATGATTCACATAGGCATTCCTTATTGATGTTCAAGTATACTGGAAAGGTGATATGTTCCATATGTTATCAATACGCTCTATCGGCTCTACATTGTAGCAAATGTAATTTTTACCTCTGCTTTTACTGCGCAACTCTTCCATATAAGATGCGATACAAAAATGATGAACATCTACTCATCCTTTCATTTCAATATAACACAAATGGAATATACTATTGGTGTGATCTTTGTGAGGAGACAATGAATCCAAAATATGGAATATATAGGTGCAATGAATGTGAAGTAACGCTCCATACTGAATGTGCACTTGGAACTGATTTATATATGAATCCTAGTTCAAGAATCACGCTTCGTGGAAAAGAGTTCAAAATCGTTGAGAACTATGCTCTCACTCGACCCATCTGCATTGAATGTCAAAGACGTTGCCAATATAGAATATTTTTCATAGAAGCCACTTCTAGAGATATATATTGTTCAATAAGGGATATATACAAAGGTGCTTACAAAAGACGTGACATTCTTGTTGATCGATTGTTAAACAATACAGATGGTAGAACATATTAGATAGATTTTAATTACAAAAATGTCTCCCTCTCAGAATAAAGTAATGTTTATAATATACAGTGTAATGTTTATTGATAATAACTATGTCCAAAATTTAATATATTAATTTATAAGTGCAACAGATCTTTAGTAAAAAACTCTAAAAGTACCCAAACTAATTTTATTTTGTTATTTTAATACACCAGCTATTTAGATTGCATGTTTGATACCTGCAATATTTTTTTTGTCCAAACAATACGCCTACTCATCGTGTATGTCCATTTAAACCCGACTTTAACGGAACAATAACGAACATTAACATACCGTTAAAAAAATTAGAATTTTTTTGTCTCTCTCACTCCTCTCTCTCTCTCTCTCACTCTGCTCTCTCTCCTTACTCTAGAGAGAAGAAGAAGAGACAGAGAGGGGTGTGAGAGAGACAGGGAGAGAGAGGGAGAGAGGAAGGGAGAGGTAATGAAAGAGAAGGGGAGAGAGAGGAAGAGAGAGCAGAGGGAGAGAGAAAGATACGACCCACATGTGTTTTATGAGGATATAGTAGATTGTTATAATAATCATTCGTCTTGTTCATACTCAAATATAACATGTACATAATCGTATATACATTATTGTAAATGCAATTATCTAAAAATAATATATATATATATATATATATATATAGTGATTTATATTTTCATGGGCATATTAAAGTGAGTTATATATATATATATATATTAATCGTAAAGATATAACAGTGTAATGTGTTTATTATATCTCTAATTAATACCAATTTTTTATGATTAACTTCTTTGTTATTTATTTTGTCCGCCAATGGTAATTTCTATGATTAAACATAAAAATAATCTACATCACAAAGTTGTCCAATTATGCATTTATTTTAAAACGTTACAGCCAAAATTCTGCAATCTAAAATCTCACAGCAACAAAATCTAAAGCCACAACAACAAAACTTATAGCCAAATTTCTACACCAAAAAAACAAAAACCACAACTGCAACCATTCAGGTCGTAGTCAAGAAGGTCATACATGAATCAATTAGAGGGTAATTTATCAAGCTTTGAAGTAATTAAGGAAGAAAATCATGATTTTAATGGTGTCAGCTGACCCCTTATCTGTTAACTGGTTGCAGGCTCTGGAGACAAGGATCAACGATTCCGTCTATAGTTCGACCCAACGGTTAATTACAAAAATGTCTCCCTCTCATCATTGGCGAAGCCACATACAATGTTAAGGGTGCTTGGTACTTGTGTTATAAAATTATGGATATTTGAGGTGACACATTCAGATAAAAAGGGGGAGAATGTTGAGTCTGAAGTTTCTAGAAGATATGAAACTGTTGTGACGTGGAAAAGAAGCAACGTAATATTGTTGAGATAAAGATTACGTTGGAAAATTCTATAAGATTTATACATGCATGTGTGATGATGTGTAAAGAAAAAGGAGTATACGTTAAACGTAATATCTCAATGGAAAGAGGTATTGACGTTCTTTCCATTGATGTGAGCAAGGAAAAAGGAAGTTTAGTTAATATCTTAATGAAAAAGGATATTAACTAAAGATATGAAGAGAAAATCTTGGAAAGAGAATATTGGAAATATTCTCAAAAGAAAATTACGTTAGTTGAGGTGATAAAGTCTTGAAGAAAAAAATGGCAAATGCTTTATGCATTCAACGTAAGAGAAAAGAAAAAACATAGACTTTTTCTCAAAAGAAAAAGAGAAGTTCAAGGTCTAGGTTTTAGGGTTCATTGGTGAGTGAACAAATAGTGCATCACAACTGTCATTGTGAAGAGAGTTGGGTATATTATAAATTTGTCAGTCTCAAATCCAAATGTGGATGTTGAATAAATATGATTAAACAGCTTTGTAAAAGTGTTTAAATAATTTCGAATAATAGTTTGTGTTTTTAATATCTATGTTCGTTCTATTCACTGTCGTATGTGTCTTAGTTACTTCAGATCATGGAACTAGCGAAATGGAACAAAGCTTTAGTTGGAGTTCGGGTTTAGGAATGGAAGAACCTGGATTTGATTATCTGCAAATGCGATTGGGATTTCGATTTAGAGATATCACGACAACACGACATCGTTTTACCAATTGAAAACAAAATCATTTTGAAATATCTTGTAACAATAACAAAAATAACTATTTGTTTTCTATTTTTCAAATTATCAATATATATATATATATAACATGAATATTAATATTTTAATAGCAGTTTATGTTTATTCGGGTAGTTCGGTGAATCACGTTAGATTTCTTCTTATTTAGTTGCAGTTCGATTACAGGAAATTCAGTTTAGAAGATTTCTTTGCATTTGGGTTATTTCCTACTTCAGTTGAGTTCGAGATCGTATTTTTCGACTCGCTTAGGAATTGTTCGGTTCTGTTCGGTTCGAGAATTTTGCCCACTGTAAATTTTGTAATGGTCAGTTCGTCACCTACGCGAAGACATTGGAATGAGATTAAACATATCTTTTGTTACTTACAAGGAAGTATTGATTTAGGGTTGTTTTATCCTAGAGATTCTAAAGGTGAAATGGTTGGTTACGCAAATGCATAATATTTATCAGATCCACACAAAGCTTGATCACAAACCGGATATGTATTCACGATCGGAGGTACTGCTATATCATGGTGTTCCCAGAAACAAACACTCGTGGCTACTTCTTCAAATCATGCTGAGATCATTGCACTTCATGAAGCAAGTAGAGAATGCGTTTGGTTAAGGTTAATCAGCCAACACATTTGTTCAAGTAGCGCAATCTCTAACAACACAGAGCCAATAATGTTGCACAGACGAAGGAAGGATATATCAAAACTGAAAGAACCAAACCTATCCCTCTGAAGTTGTTTTCATACACCCAAGAGCTCGAGAACAACAAAGAGATTGAAGTGAAGTATGTTCAATCAAGCAACAATGCCATACATCTCTTCACCAAATCACTACCTACCTCGATATTCAGGAAGCATGTTCACACTATCGGAATGCGACATCAACGAGATTTATAAAGATGATACTTCGTCAATCGAGGGGGAGCTTAACGAGGGAACATAAAGTATACGCAAGTAATAGTGAATAGTGATAATGTTGGTCTCCAAGGGGGAGTGTTACAAATAAAAAAATAATTGATCCAAATGGATCAAGTGGGTTAAGTGGGTAAATGAGCAAGTTGGAGTATGGAGTCCAACATCAACCCATACCCATTTTACTCTATAAATACAATACATTCTTCTTTGTAAAATCACACATCACAAACCCAAATCCAAAAAGAGAAACTCTATACACTCTCACTCATCTCAATCTCTCTCTCTAAAGGTTTAATATTATTTTAAATTTCCGATCCAATTTCCCTAATATAAAATTTCTTCCATTATTTATATTTATTCATCCGACAAAATAATGCTCCGATTATAACATAAATAAATATTTCTTTTACATCATCTTTTTGTTCTTTCTAATAGACCTTTTGTTGTGTATATCTCTCTCTCATTTGAGTTTAAATGTCTCTATATTTTTACATTGATAAACATTTGATTCCTGTGAATTACCAAAAAAAAACATGTGATTCATGTGAATCTTTTATGTTTGTATATATAAAGTATTGAGTTGTTTATTACACATATTAAAACTTTAAACCACTTAAACTGATTTTAAATTTGAAATCGTACGAAAACATTTAAATGTGTTCTATTATTGTGTGTTATGAGATCTAGAGAAACCTATTTACATGGGATTTTCTATTGCCTGACTTTTACTTAAACAATGAGCAAGTCTAAACAACCATGAGCAACCAAAACAATAAAGCAACTCATTTGATACTGTATATATTCAATATGATTAAATTATTAATAACGATGCTACATAATTATAAATATTAATTGTCACAAGCTCAAAAATCGGTAAATTATAAAATGTTGCTAATATAAAAGCCAAAATTTATCATTTATTAATTTTTTTTTTTAAATGAGTCAAATAACACTAGGCAGACTTTAAGATACGACAATATTAT
>OVBE01010868.1:0-14635 GCA_900406425.1 Iberis pinnata
TTTGAAACATAAAAAACAGATATATATATATATATATATATATATATATATATATTGAATTTTAAGTTTTGGGGGCCTATAAAGTATGAAAACAGACCTAATAAATATGGGGGCTCCAAACCAATGTTTAATTGGGCTTGGCCTAGGGCCGCCCCCTTGATTGAGGTTCATCAACATTTGATTATACCAAAAAAACGTCCATACTTTGACACCAATTGATTCCCTGAGTTGCTTATACCATTTTATCTATATTGTCCTTAGACATGCATTATTGAAGTACATGAGTCCACACATACCCACCATTTTTTTGTTCTTCTTCTTGACGTCCAAACGATTTTCCAGCCTATACGGATAAGATATGTCCATGATAGAACCGATTTGGAGTAATCATTCGACTTCTTCGTTCAGAGCTTGTGCTCGCTCATGTTCTAGTTTATGTCATTTCTACTTAACCGACTTATAGGTTGGGTCGATGTTTAGCTCATGGCTGGTGACGTCTAAGCTTACTCTAGTATATCCTCGGCTGACTAAAAAAAAGTGTGGTTATTTTTGCGAGAAAAGGTGATGCGTTCCTTCTTTAAGCATCCCTTTAGGTGGGAGCAAATCCTTACTGTTTTTTTCTTTCTGGTTCTTCTTTGATGAGGCATTCTTTACTAAAATTGGTTGATCTCTGGCTCATCAAGATCTGTTGCTAGCATCAGCTTAGTATCTGGTAGTTGACCGCTATCCCACCTTAAGTTATAGCCCATGCGTGGATTTTTGGTTCAATTTTTTCATTTTCATACTGAAATTTTGTTTCCCCTATCTTCATACTGATGATGAGGTTTTCATTCAGTGGCAGTTTCTATATATTCAACAGTATTTAGGTATTTTGCAGCCAAAATTTGAACATGAAACTCGTCCAAGCGGGTTAAGTCTTGTGGGTTCCTTTGCTTTTGCATACCTTAGTTTGTTTACTTGGGTCCTTCCAACATTTCGCATTCCAAATTGTTCGAGGCAGGGTGGTGTTGCATCGTTGGATTGATTGTCGAGGATGTGGTGCTCAACGAAGTCGTTACCTGTTCAAATTTAAGGAAGTTTGTCAGAGTTATTAGTGTTGGCTTAAGCTTGATTTGAGCAATAAGTAACTCCTATTATTTAAAGAATAAGATAATGTTTAAAATATTTAGGAGTTATCTAAATATTGTATTTCCTTATATTAATGAGTTTTCTTATTAGAATATGATTAAGTTTTGTGATACCTATAGAAGGATGTGTCGAGTTATGATATATTCTTAAGAGAAGTTTGAGATTATTAAAATAACTTAATTTCTAATTATTTTTTTTTTTTTTTGTTCTTAGTTTCCAACACTTATATGATTGGAGACAGGAAAGCTAGTGTCGAATCATGTAGACGACACTACAAGAAAACTTTGTTAAAAATGATCGGGGGGGGGGGGGGGGGGGGGGNATCCATCAGGATTTCGTTCCGTCGGCAAAAAACCTGACAAATATATATCTGTCAGGATTTCCTGACGGATTTCCTAACGGATAATTCCTGACGGCAATTTCCATCAGGAATCCGTGACAAAATCCATTAGGAAATTGACCTGATAACATATCCGTTAATGTGACCGTTGCCAACGATTATATTCATAAATCCTGACGGATAATCCGTTAGGATTTCGTCATAACAAATTCTATAAAACCAGAACCCCCATACCTTCATTATTCACACATTCACAACATATATCTTATAAAAAATTGTCTAATCCTCCTTATTTCGATCATGGATCGATCGGGATTATTCGCGTGGTGTTATGGAATTCATGGAATTAGCATGTCGACAATCTCAAGAAAAACGTAGTCGAAAGTTACTATGTCATGCTCTGTTTGTCGGAATTCACATAATATCAAGATAGATATGGTTTGGAATCACTTGTATACGAATTGTTTTATGCCTAGTTATAATATTTGATATTTACATGGCGAACGACATGATATTGTTGCTAGTAGTAGTGGTAGCGAACAACCTAATCTTGTTGCTAGTACTAGCGGTAGCGAACTTTTGGCCGATAGGATAGAGAAACCTAGAACAAATTTAGATTATGGTGCACCTACGGTTCAAATGGTTAATGATTTTATAGAGAAACTATAGAGATGTCTCAGCATTCGTACAAAGAACCAAATTTAGAAGCACGACGGTTTTTTTGATATGTTAGACGCATAGAATCAGCCATTATATAGTGGATGTAGAGATGGACATTCGCCTAAATCATCTGCTAGTAGGTTGATGGGTATAAAGACATATTATAACTTGTCTGAGGATGCAATTGACCCAATAGCGAAGTTAGTGAGAGATATCTTGCCAGAGGATAACAATGCTCCATGTTCATATTACAAGATTTAGATACTTGTGTCGGGGCTTGAATTGTCGTATGAGGTTATAGACGTGTGCATCGATAATTGTATGATCTATTGGAGACGTGACGACACCCGGACGAGGTGTAGATATTTTCGGAAACCAAGGTATAAGGATACATACGGTAGAGTTTCAGTGCCTTACAAGATGATGTGGTATTTGCCACTAAAGGATAGGTTGAAGAGGTTGTATCGGTCTGAGAAAACAACTGCGGCAATGAGATGGCATGCTGAGCATAAATTCAATGGGATCCTTCTGATGCAGAAGCTTGGCGGCATTTTCAGGCTACTTATCCAGATTTTGCATGCGAGGCAAGAAACGTTTATCTCGGATTAAGTACAGATGGATTCAACCCATTTGAAAAACACAGTAGAGAGCAATGACTTATTACCAAGCGTGCTATGCAAGTAGCTTTACGATTTATCTGGAAAGTTCAGCAAATTCTACTCCAATTGTCAGGTCAGTATTCCCAAATCCCAATATTCTACTCTTTTTTTTAAAGCCTAATTAATAATCAAAACCCACCATTATTTCCAGTTTAACTTTTACAGGTGAATGGATCGGAAGAGGAGACAAGCCGTCTCCTACCATGGCCATGAGGAAGTGTTTCCATCTACTTGGAATCTCCCCTATTTACAAGCTGTGATAAACTAAAACCATCTAAAACCAAAACTTTTTATCTATGCACATGAGCACTACCATGGCCATGAGCACTAGATTCTCATTCAACCATTTTTTTTAACTAGAAATATTCTCATTCGACCTTGGCCTTGATAGATGAGAACATTATACTCGATGCTCATCCAATCATGGTTGCTTAAGAAAACATTTAGGTGAGCATTTGGCATATATTTATCCTCTTCACTTCTATGCATTCAGTAAGAGTTTTTCCTAGATAATTGAGCATTAAAATATTATAAAATTAATAAAATTTCATTATAAAATTATTTAATATGTAAAATAACCTCAAAAATACATTTATATACATTCTAAATTACAACTTACAATTATTTTTCATATTATATTTTAAAATTTATAAAATAATTATATAAATATCATAATAAAACCATATTATTCTAATTTTAGATTCATGTTTAAACTATATATATTTTTAAATTTTTTATATTTACTATTAATTTATTTGTTCCATTTTATAAAAATTATAAGATAAATAATTTCCATAAGGAAAAACTCATGAAATATAATTATATAAAATTGTTTATTATTTTTACTATAATAAAGACTTTTTAAACTAATTTAATATTAATGATTTTCAATAATATTAATAGTTACTCGAATGATTTTTCTTACCAAGAACCGTAAATATTGGTATAGAACTTAGCCGAACCGAGGCAATCGATAGAAACCGTAAGAACCAAAAATGTAAGATAAGTAGTTATACTAAGAACCATGGATATATGCTCTTTTTACTAATTTTTGATATGATTTTTGGTTAGTTTTTGGTATTTTTTGGTTTTAGATATTTTTGGTATTTTTTGTTATTTACAGTATTTTTTCGTTCTTTAGGGTATTTTTGGTTTCAATATTTTGTATATATTTTTTATTTTTCTGGTTTATTAGGGTATTTTTGGGTAAAATATCTAAATCGAATAAGAACCATTTAATATTTTGGTTTTCATATTTTAGATCTAAACTGAACCGAACTGACCTAGAACTTAATTGAACTGATTTACAAATAGTTCTTATATGGATTTTATATTAAAAGAACTAAAAAAAGTGGAACCGAACCGAATATCTATCCCTAATTCATTCATGTAAAGCAGGGCAATTAATTTTTAATTCTTTATAGAATTTTTTTATGTTCGCACGGCTTTAACTATAACAATTAGTAAATTATGCATACTAATAAAAACATATATCTTATGCTGCATACAACTTTTATTTTATAATAAGTATTTTCAATCGGCTCTTACGTAAAGATGTGACATTAGTTGTTTAATATTTTATCTTTTTATTACTTGTTTTTATTTTATTTTGTCGGTACATGTCAAATTATAAGTGGTAACTTCATTAAAAAGAAGTTGCTTTCTAATGACGTGAAAATCTGGATAGCAAATGATTAGACTGATAAATTTTGTAGTTCGACTCCCTTGTTTTAAATTTTGTAATCGATTGTATAGTTATGTGGCAAAAAAACTTTCCCATTACTACTGATATAAGTTTTTTTCCGTCCTAGTGCATGTGAATTTTAATTGTTTCTATTATGATACGCATCGCCACTAATATTACTCTGTGATTATTAGGAACACGTTTGAAGTCTAACTTTCTTCGATAGTAACAATCCTATCAATGAGTTCGTAACCACGAATGAATTCTGGGATCTCGACCTTAAACCCTATCTCCCACCTATGATCGTGGTTTTCGTTTTGTTTGTGACGATGTATGCGACAATGATCTTCGTCCTCATCATCTCATCTGCTCCTTGATATTAAGATATGTACATTTTTTGAAGATGATTTCAAAAGGAGTTTTTTCTTTGTGTAACTCACATAGTGTCATATTGACTAAATATAGGACATTTCCTACAAATTCACTCTAATTTTTTTTATTGGTAGATGTGTTTGAAATATCAATGCTCGTGCCATATTCAATATATGACTATGTTTCCTTTTACTCTCCCATTTTGGTGAAGAGTCCCCACACAAGAATTCTGATAAACAATTCCTGTATCATGAAAGTAATTCCTCATCTTCATAAATTCAATTTCATTATCACTACACACAACCTTCACATGCTTGTCAAATTGTCTCAATATGAGAGCAAAAAAATTCACCATGGTTTTCTCCACCTGCTTCTTATTAGCAAGAAGAAAAATCCATACAGCTCTCGAAAAAAATCCACTATTATGAAAAATAATAAGCTCCACACAAACTCTATGTTCGATATGGTCTCCATAAATCACATTGAATCATCTCAAAACATTCCTGAGTTTTATCTCTACTCAGTGGAAACTCACTACGACATTGCTTTGCTTTAAAACAAATATCACAACAAGAGATATCTGCACTGTTCAAGTCAACCACCGACAATCTCCTTATCATCTTCTCAAAGGCGTGACCCATCCTCTTATGCCATATATATCTCCAAAGACTCCAAATATCTTAATTTCTTGACATGTCCAAGAGTCTCAATACCTTGTAGAAAATACATTTTTTTTCTTCTCAAAATGTTTTCCTACTCCAATTGGAATATGAAAAATTAAAATCTTGCAATTGATAACAAGTCTTAGCGAACATCGATATACAATTTTTATCATCGACGAATTGAGATACTGAGATAAGATTGCATTTCAATTCCTCCATAAGGAGAACATATTCCAACGTTAATGATTCTGTCAACGCTACACTTCCTTTTCGATCACAAACAATTGTAGTTCCACTAGGTAGCCCAATCGTACTTAGTGTTACTCATTATATGTTGAACATATGATTCAATGACCCTGTCATATGATCCGACGCTCCACTATCAATAATCCATTCATATGTAATCTTACCAACTGAATTTACATAATCTGATGCTGATCCAAACGACCACAAAATCTTTTCCCACTACTCTTTCGTCAGTCATGTCATTGCCTTCGACTCGATCTGTGACACACCCCGTTTTTGTGTGTTACACACATGAGTTACATAATTTTCAGAAATGACGTTAATTCCAGAAACGTTGTCATAATTCAGATGTTTCTTCGATTCATCAGAAGAACCCTCGTTCCTTCTGTTTTCTCTATACTTTTCTAGCCACCAATCTTGATATCCTTGCACTTGATAACAAGATTGAATATCATGACCATACTTCGAACAATAAAAACACACAACACCTCGATTTTTATATTTCATTGTGTGATGATTTTTAGATTTTTTTGAATGAAACTTCCAAAAGCTTCGCTCTGATACCATGAAGGATTTTGTATTTTTTCATCTCAAAATTTCAAAGTTACAAAGTGGAAGTTCTTAGGTATTTATACCTATAGAAACTATAACCCTATACAATAAGCCCATATACATAAAATCTTTATATCTTAATATTTGACCATGTAACAAAAACGGTTTCTTCCAATCGATCGCTTCTCTTAATCTCGCTCGCCTAATCGATTAACCAACATCACTTCCATCTCATGAATCGATGCATGAATTATAGATTGAATATTCTCTTGAGTGTATGTTGCAGTTATTTCCAACCTCCAAGTGATTATTTGTTGTTGTGCGATTCTGTTTAAGCGTTGATAACTTTATCCTTCTTCTGCGGCGTGGCTACTGAAAGATGGATCGTCTTTGTCTATGATACCAACTGATAACGAGCGGAAACTACATAAACAAGAAATTTAAAATATCTCTTGGAAAACACGAGAATAACTTGGATTTAGGTTAGACGAAAGGGATTTAAGTAAGACCAAAAAATTAATTGTATTAAATTTATCAATAAACCATGTCATAGTAAATTTTTTTATGAATATTATATTATGAGTGTATCTAAAAAAAATAAAAAATTGTAAAACACCAACTAATTATTTAAAAATACATATAAAAAAGGTTTGTGGGAGAGTACTTTAAGATTTTTTTGGATATAATCTAAAAGATACATAAGAATAAGATATTTTTCACAAAAGAACATAGAAAAATGTAGAAGGTAAATCATACAATCCTAATTGATGATTATTACTCTTTTACAAAATTATGTCCCAACTTTGATCAAATCTTATAATTATATTAAGCATATATATCGAGAGGTACAGAACATTATTTCTTGCCCTCACTTATAAACATTTTCGCTACTTTACATGATCTTCGAATTTCAGGCACTGCACCTCAACGCATGTTATATACCGAATAATAGCAGAGGTCTTTAATAATCCTAATATTCTTTAGAGACTAAGAGAAGAAATTGATACTGTTATAGGGAAAACAAGGTTGATACAAGAAATTGATCTGCTCAACCTTTCTTACTTGTAAGCATCGGTCAAAGAAGGGATTAAATTGCACCTGCTGCTGCCTGTTGTTTCAAGAAGGGTGCAAGATTGAAAGTTTTCATATACCTGAGAAGACAAGACTCTTTATTAATGTTTACAATATCATGAGACATCTGATTTAGCTTCTTCAAAATCAATGCAAGAGAACGACATCATGGAAGAAGTTCTAAGATACATTCCATTCGGAAGTGGAAAGAGAGAATGTCCTAGATCAAATCTAGCTTGTCTCTATGTTGGAACTGCAACTAGAGTGATGGTGCAAGGCTTTGGTTGGAAAATCAAAGGAGACAAAGTTAACATGTAAGAAGCTGGTGGAGCACTGACATTGAGCATGGCTTATCCTCTTATGTCATAGTTTCTCCCATTTTATTCATATGTCTATAGATTTTGAATTTGATGAGCAAGTTCTTTACATAATTAGAATATGAATATACCTATTTAGATTTAAAGAAATATACACAAATTATAATTTTTCCTAATTACAATGTGGCAGCATGCCCAAAGAGATCTTATTTCTAAGATCTCCCAATATCCCCGACAAGCTCATATGTGAGATTGTACAATTAGATTTTCCAGGTCAAATATGGAACCACTCCATACTTCAAGATCCATAACGCTGTATATCGTTAGAATATTCAAATCTTCAAACTCAAAATCTTCAAGTCGAATCAAGCTTAATTCACAAGTTTGAGTCGCTCTTCAAACATCTTGTTCATAGACAAAACTTTGTAAAGAGCATTTTGCATGAACTCATTACCTTAATTTTTTTTTTTTTAATTCATGAAAAGTAAATGATAGATATAAATTTCTGAAGAAATCAAAAGCAATTTTTTTAGAAAACGCATATAGAGTAAGATATGTAATAATATAGAAATCGGAAACTCAAATCATGAAAACAATTTCTTCTTTTTTTCCAATTGCTTTTTTAAACATAGACTCACGTCAATTTTTTTTTCTTTTTGTTATATAATAGAATAAAATATAGATAAAATGAAAATCAAAGCATATAGAAGATAAATTTTTTTCTTAAGATCGAGCATAGATCTCAAAGAAATCGAAACTAGTAACCAAAATTTTGTATGATTTAACCTGACTCTGATACCATGTCAAGTTTTTGAGAAAACCTTAGAAGTATAATAATTTCTCTCATTTTATTCATGTCTATAGATTCATATTTATACAAAATTATAAACTTGATGAGCAATTACATAATTAGGATAGAAATCTACTTATTTAACTATAAGGAAATATACACAAATTATAATTTTTCCTAATTACAATGTGGCAATATGCCCAAAGAAATTTTATTTCCAAGATCTCCCAATATCTAAGGTGCACTCTTGTTCCTCGAACCAACACCTTTTAACTTCAAATATGTAATGTTACAGTTTTTAAGTGGAAACTTTGTTTTGATTTTGTCAATCTCACGAATAAACATGTTTTTTCTCGGCTTGTTTGCTACCTTTGGCTTACTTTTGCAACATTTCGTACGGTTCATAAGTTTCTTTTATAAGAATCTGAAATAAATGCATTCAGATTTTTTCTTACCTTTGGCAACTGTGAATTTTGTTCAGACAAAAGATCTACCGTTTGAATCCAAGATACTATGAGAACCAGAGTCACCAAACGACAGCACTTTGACATAGGAAATATATAAACAAAGAAAATTGGGCCAGAAAATGTTTAAGCCCATCGAAGCAGTTCAACCACTAAAGCCTACTCGACCTGAACGGTCATTTTTCACAGAACAAACGGCCCAAATAATCGTAAAAGTTTTAAAAACACATATCATAACCTTTATTGATCTATCTAAGAACACCTCTTCTATTAATCCTTTTTCACCCCTTTATTTATGTAAGTTAATTAAATAATGTATAAATAAAATAAAGATTACAATCAATAAGATTATAGATCTGATTTTTCTCCTTCTTCATCCTCATCTTTGTCGAATTCGTCATCTTTCTTCTTCTTTTTTTAACACATAAAAACTTTATTAAAGCTTAAAATGTACATCATCATCTAACATTAAGTTCTTAGCAGAGAAAGGAGGAAAAACATGATATGTAAAAGCATTAGTACATCGTAATTGAGATCTTGCAAGAGTATCCGCACATCTGTTTGAACCACGCCTAATCCATGTAAACCGTACTTCAATAAACTTCTTTGTCCACCATGACACATCCCTTATCCAATTAGCAAGCCCAAATGATATTATGTTTCCATTCACCAAGTCATTTAATAACTTTTATCTCCTTCAAACTGAACATATTTGAACCCTTTAATCCATGCTTGTTGAAGTGCTATTATCAAAGCTTGTACTTCAGCCTCAATAACATATGTGTCCGGCTGTAAAGTTGCTTGACCAGCCTCTCTATAGGTTCTAATTGTATCTCTAAATATCCATCCAGCAGTAGACAAACCTGTTGTACTCTTATAGCATGCGTCGTAATTAATCTTTATCCATTGAGGTTGAGGTCTATACCAACCAGTCCGTGAGTAGACAACAGACCTTCCATGATCAGATAAACAACTTCTCTGCATAATCTTGTCTGGATTAGAGGCTAGCCAGTCATCAGCTTCATAACCTGCATATTGGATAATAGATTCCCATGCCATCTTTTTATGTTTAAACACAAAGTTATTCATATCCTTCCATAGCCACCAAAGTATAAATAAAGGTAAACAGTCAACCACCGGCAATCTTCTTATCATCTTCTCAGAGGCGTGACCCATCCTCTTATGCCATATCTCCAAAGATTCCAAATATCTTAATTTCTTGACATGTAGAAACTTCTCAATACCTTGTAGAAAATACATCTAAAAAAATGTTTTCCTACTCCAATTGGAATATGAAAATTAAAATCTTGCAATAGATAACATGTCGTAGCGAACACCGCTATACAATTTTTATCATCGACGAATTGAGATGCTGAGATAAGATTGCATTTCAATTCCTCCATAAGGAGAACATATTTCAGCGCTAATGATTCTGTCAACGCTACACTTCCTTCTCGATCACAAAAAACTGTAGTTCCATCAGGTAATCCAACCATACTTAGTGTTACTCGATATATGTCGAACATATGATTCAATGACCTTGTCATATGATCCGACGCTCCACTATCAATAATCCATTCATTTATAATCTTACCAACTAAATTTACATAATATGATGCTGATCCAAACGACCGCGAAATCTTTTCCCACTGCTCTTTCGTCAGTCATGTCATCGCCTTCGACTCGATATGTGACACACCCCGTTTTTATGTGTTACACACACGAATTACATAATCCAGAAATGACGTCAATTCCAGAAACGTTGTCATAGTTCAGATGTTTCTTCGATTCATCAGAAGAACCCTCGTTCCTTTTGTTTTCTCCATACTTTTTCAGCCACCAATCTGGATATCCTTTCACTTGATAACAATATTGAATATCATGACCATACTTCGAACAATAAAAACACACAACACCTCGATTTTTATATTTCATTGTGTGATGATTTTGAGATTTTTTTGAATGAAACTTCCAAAAGCTTCGCTCTGATACCATGAAGGATTTTGTATTATTTCATCTCAAAATTTCAAAGTTACAAAGTGGAAGTTCTTAGGTATTTATACCTATAGAAACTATAACCCTATACAATAAGCCCATATACAAAAAGCCTTTATATCTTAATACTTGACCATGTAACAAAAACGGTTTCTTCCAATCGATCACTTATCTTAATCTCGCTCGCCTAATCGATTAACCAACATCACTTCCATCTCATGAATCAATGCATGAATTATAGACTGAATATTCTCTTGCATTGCGAGGAGTGTCTGTTGCAGTTATTTCCAACCTTCAAGTGATTATTTGTTGTTGTGCGATTCTGTTTAAGCGTTGATAACTTTATCTTCTTTCGTCGTCGGACCATGTTAGATGTCTTAAGGATTGATTAGAATGTCCATAAATACAAGATAAATAGAAAGAAGATTCATTACTTTGAACAGAAAGATCAACAAAATTTGCAGAGGAAAATAAAACAGAAACAAAGATTATAGACTTCCACATGATAACTAGTCCACCACTAAGACCAATAGGTGAGACAATAAAACTACTAGAGAAACCTAATTCTTTTACTACTTGTTGCACATAACCAGATTGTTTTTTTGTCTCCATAAGGTAAATGATATTAGGGAGATATTTCCTGTTTATCTCCTTAAGATGTTGAACTGCAAGGTCATTACCCAAGCCTTTGCAGTTCCAACTCAGTGTCTTCATCAATGTTTCCATGGAGGAATGCAGTCTTGACATCAAGCTGTTCCAACTCTAAATCTTGATTTACTGTGGCTGAAATCATCAGTCTTATTGAGACATGTTTAACCACTGGAGAGAAAATTTATGTATAGTCCACACCCTCCTTTTGAGAGTAACCTTTGGCAACAAGCCTTGCCTTGTGCCTTGGTTTTTCAATTCCAGGTATACCTGGTTTTAGCTTGAATATCCATTTTGAACCTATTTCTTTCTTATCCTTTGGAAGTTTAGTTAATTTCCAGGTGTTATTCTTCATCAAGGATTTCATCTCTTCATTTGCTGCTTGTAACCATTTGTCTTTGTCAGTGATGTTCATTGCTTCTCTGAAGTCTTATGGCTCATTATTTTCCAGTTCTCCAGCTACTGATAAAGCAAATGCTACTTATGATTCTTTAGTATACCTGATTGGCCTTGTTATTTGTCTCCTTACTCTGTCACGTGCTATTTGATAACCTGTCAAATTGTCTTCATTGCTATCAGATTCTTCTTCACTGTCTGGTACTATCTCATCAGCTCCACCTTCTTGTGTATCTTGTTCTGAGTCACTCATCTTTTCCTCTGTGTCTTGAGGATTTATCTCAATCTCCACCTTCTTGGTTGTTTGCTCTGTTGTTTAAAAGGACTCTTGAGATTTCAGAGTATCTTTGTACACTTTGTCTTTTGTAAAGGTTACATCTCTGCTGATTACACACTTCTTCTCATCTAGTACCCAGATTTTGTATCCTTTTATCCCTTGAGGATAACCAATAAACACACCTTTTTGTGCTCTTGGTTTTAATTTCCCTTAACTCACATGTATGTAGGCTATTGAGCCAAACCTCCTCATATGATTGTAACCAGGAACCTTACCCAACCATAATTCTTCTAGAATGTTTGAATCAGTTGCAGATGAAGGTGTCCTGTTTATCATGTACACTGAAGTTTTTGCTGCTTCAGCCTAGAACCTTTGATCCAGTCCAGACTCATCAAGTAGACACCTGACCTTTTCCATTATTGTCTTGTTCATGTGTTGAGCCACACCATTCTGCTGAGGTGTGTATGAGCAAGTCCTGTGCCTCTCTATGCCATGAGCCTTACAGTAATCATTGAAGCTTGAGTTGCAAAATTCAAGGCCGTTGTCTGTTCTAAGGTACTTGACTTTCTTGTTTACCTGATTTTCTGCTAGTTCTTTCCATTCACAAAACTTAGAAAAAACTTCATCTTTAGTAGCAAGAAAATATATCCATACTTTTCTAGTATAATCATCTATAATAGACAGGAAATACTACTTTCTATATAGAGACAAATGCACATTTGGAGACCCCCATAGATCAACATGAACATACTTTAAAGCTTATTTAGAGTCATGTTTACCTATGTTAAATGCTAGCCTTTTATTCTTGCCCATTATACATGATTCACATAATTCTAAGTCTTTGATGTTTCTTCTATCAAGAATTCCTTTTTCAACTAACAGTTTCAAGTTTTTCATGCTCATGTGTCCTAATCTACAATGCCAAAGGGATGTTTGATCTATTGACAATGCAATATTTACCTCAGGACATATTGTTTTACCATCCATTATGTACATGCTCCCCTTCAAAGTACCTTGAAGTCCCAACTTGTTATTCTTGTAGTATCTTCTCTTGCCATTTCCACCTGAGTGCATGTATCCTAGTGTATCCAGTGTACCTAACAAGATTAGATTAGATTACCTAACAAGACTTGTGGTCCTGTGCATTCCTCATAATCATTGAACCACTCCCTCCTTAATGTCATGTGGTATGAGCACCCGGAGTCTATTACCCAATGTTCTTTATGCCTTTCACTTGCAGTTAGTAAAGCTTCATTTGGTTGTAGTTCAATGACCACTGCTGCTTCCCCTATATCCTCATTTTCCATTTTCTTCTTCCGAGATTAGCAATCCTTTTTCATGTGTTCCTCTTTCTTGCAATACCAGCAAGTAATCTTGGATTTTGACCTTGACCTGGACTTGTTCTTGCCATTCTTATTTGTGATTGTGTCACGTTTCTCTGGTCTACCTCTTGCTGTATATGCTTCTCCAGTCTTTTGTGTACTTGATGTTTCCTTTAACTCCATTTCTTTGGACCTTGCACCTGCTACTACTTCATCAAGTGTATGTGTTTCTCTCCCATACTTCAGCGTTTCTTTAAGATAGTTGTATTGTGAAGGCAATGAGCTAAGGAGAAGTATGGCCTGTACTTCCCCTGAGACTGTAACATTGACACTTGCTAGATCTGCCACCACCTTCAAGAAATCATCAACATTTTCATCAATAGTTTTTGATTCTAACATTTCTTTCAAGAGTTGACCATGTTGATGCGGATGTGGTACAAGAATCAATCTTTCTCAAGAATTGATCTCCCACATTTAAGATAATGAGATTCATGGCCTTCTCACATCTGTCGGTTCTTTCCGTTTCTTCCTTCTTCAACCTTTCTTGATATGATACTTCTTCTTCACCCCTTCTGATTTCATAAACTGGTGTATCACTGGTCTTTTAGGATAGTACATCCTTCAGACGTAGTACTGATAAGTGAGCTAACATGCACTTCTTCCACATAGAGAAATCCCCTTTGCCATCGAAACGCTCTACTTCAATTCTTGTATTCGTCATTGTTGAGATTCTTCAACCTTCACTCTGATACCACTTTGTTAGGATCGAACTCAATTTGACTCAAGATTTCGTATCTACTGTGCCTCACAATTTGTCACTCACAATCACTGTGTATTTACTTCGTCAATGTATCGATTATAGAACAAAGAAGAAGAAGAATTGATTCGGGAATAGATGAACAAGAACTACACAGATTTTGGTTACCCAGAGTTCGGATTTCTCCTACGTCTCTGGGGCTTGACAGCACAAGCAACAAATTGACTATCACTTCGCCGATGATAGGCTTAGAATTTAATCCTAAACTAGTACTGCAGAGAACAGATCAATGTAG
>OVBE01010869.1:0-14635 GCA_900406425.1 Iberis pinnata
AGAAAAAAAAAAAAAAAAAAAATGGAAGAGTTTCTAATGAATTGATTATTTTGTTTTCATTAGTGAAAACTTATTGTAGTTTGACTCGTAGTTCATAACCGCTGGTTTTTAGAGGTTGTGGGTAAAACAATAAAAAATTATATTTAAAATACAAAAATCTATAAATTACACACTATTTTTTTTTTCTTCATGAAAGAACTAATCTTTTATTTATCGATAAAAAAATACATACAATGCATCACTACACCAATAAGGTAAGGAGGTACCAACAAAAGAAAAAAAAATATTACGATTTCGCGCCCTTTTAGCTAATAAGTCAGCTCTTGAGTTCAAAACTCGTTGTTGATGAAGTAACTTAAAGTCTGAATAATGACTTTGAAATCTGGAAAATTCCTGTAACTCCACTCTGAATACAGGCCACTCTGCCGGTGCCAATACCATTTATGTAAGCTCGATTGAATCAGTTAGAAAAACACTACAATATCTTCCTTTTGATTTTCTGTCTTCATTGCCCAGATTAAACTCTGAAACTCGGTATGTAGTGGGGTTTGACATCTCAAATACGTCTTCATCCCCAGAATATCCACTGTCCCGTTTTGAAGTTGTAGAACCCACCCAATGCCACATGTACGATCCTTTTGTTTCCACGATCCATCAATATAACACACCACGGGGCTTGTATCCCAAATGGTTATAGGGGTGTTTAAACCGATATTCCATGTCTGTCCGCTTTCCCCAACAGAGTTATGTGATCGGTCATTTGCCGATAACCATTCCTGTGATTCTTGTTGCGCCAGCTGGACAATCTCTAGCGGAGCTTGTCTCTGACCCCTATAGACGAACGCATTACTCACTTTCCAGATAAACCAAATTAGCCATACACAAATAGAGAACGGATCTCCTCTACTATCCGTTGAAGAAATCTTAACCAATAGATAATGTATGTTACCAAAAAGATTTGAATCAGGGGAGGTTCCATGATCAAACCTGATATTCGCAAGAGCCCAACATTGTCTAGCCGGATGACAGGTGAAAAGAACATGATTGATCGATTCACCTGTTATACCACATTGGGCATGACGGATCTACCGTGATTTTCCTTGATTTAATTTGTCACAGACAGGAACAGCACCTGAGACTATTTGCCACAAGAACATCTTTAACTTTACGGGTGCAGACACGACCCAAAGTTTACGGATTAACCGATGGCTCCTGAACCAGATGTGATGATAACTCATTCTTATCTATCAAAAAACGATAGCCTGATTTAACCGTATATTAACTGGATTTTGTAAACCGCCAACAAAAACTATCCTCTACCTCACGTGAGGGTCTAATACTCAAAACTTCTGCTACATCCAATGGGTCGATCATTTGTTCCACTAGTTAGCGATTCCATGTGTTAGTATTAGGGATTAACAGATCTGCCACAGTTAAGTGATCATCTATCATAGGCATCCTTCTATTAGGTGGTCTGTCTAAATCCTCTGGTAACCAGTTATCCGACCATACCTTGATGGTGTTACCAGATCCCACAATTCGCCGACTTTCTCTATGAAAAAGGAAATAATATTCCAGATACTCTGCCACCCATAAGATGGTTGATTTGGGTTTTTAGCCTCAAAAGGAGATTTACCCCGAAAATATCTCCCACGGAGAGTTTTGGCTAGCAACGAGTGTGGATGCTGATGTAGCCACCAAAATTTTTTTGCCAACAAGGCCTGATTAAAATTTTCAAGGTCTTTGAACCCTAGACCACCTTTACCTTTTGGTAAGCACATTATATCCCAGGCGACCCAGTGTATCCCTTTAGAACTATTACTAGAATTCCACCACTAATCCGCAATTTCACTAGCTAACTCCTTTAGAAGAAGTTTCGGAAGCTGAAAACAAGACATCACATATGTGGGCAAAGCTTGTGCAACCGACTTAATCATGATTTCTTTACCACCTTTAGATAGAAACTTGGCAGTCCAGCCATTGATCAGTGCATTAAGGCGGTCCCGCACATATGAAAATACCTGAGCTTTCGAACTCTGTAGTTGTTCTGGGATGCCTGAATAATTACTTCTTCCCCCGAATCGATAAATACTGAGTCGATGTTGTAGTAAAATACGATCCTGGTTCGGAAATTTCCTACCGAAAATAATCGTTGACTTATCATAATTAATACACTGCCATGATGCTTGACCGTACAACGTTAGTATTTGGGCAACCGTATCTACTTGGCTTAACGTAGCTTTACAGAAGAAAAGACTATCATCAGCAAACAGCAAATGTGATATGGGTGGGCATGCCCGTCCAACTTTAATACCTTGAATTCTCTTTGTCTCCTCGGCTTTTCGCAGATTCGCGATAAGTACCTCCGTACAGAGGATAAACAAAAAAGGGGATAAAGGGTCTCCTTTTCGGAGGCCCCTTTCCGATCGAATTAATCCTTTTGGACTCCCATTAAGTAGCACCTGGTATGTAACTGAAGTCACACAAGGCATAATCCAGGACACCCATTTCTCCGCGAAACCCATCTTAAGAATGGTAGCTCGTAAAAAACTCCATTTCACTCTATCATAGGCTTTACTCATATCTGTTTTTATTGCCATATAACCTTTCATGCACCCTCCTTTGGTATGAAATGCTTCATGTGCAAGAAGGTTATTATCCGTTATAAGGCGTCCAGACACAAAGGCCGATTGAGTTTCAAATACAAAGGAAGGTAAAATACCTTTAAGCCGTTGACATAAAACCTTAGAGATAATCTTATAACTGACATTGCATAAACTGATAGGTCTAAATTCCGTCATTGCCCGGGATCTTTCCGTCTTTGGGATTAAACAAATGTGAGTTTCATTTAATCTAGGATCGAAACTGCCTGTTGACATGAAATCACGTACCATAGTGATTACATGGCTACCAACAATGTGCCAGAATTGTTGATAGAACAAAGTCGTCATGCCATCCGGTCCTAGTGATTTCTCCGGATGTAAAGAAAAGACCGCATCTCTTACCTCCGAGTCAGAAACATTACGTAATAATATAGTATTCATTTCCGAAGTGACTATCTTATCAACAGGTAATAATGCCAATTGCAAATCTCCAGTATTCGAAGCTTGAAAAATGGAATTAAAATACTGAACCGCCTCGGCTATAATATCCACTTCCTTATCCAACTAAATGCCATTGGAAGAGCAAAGACCTGAAATACGATTACGTCCACTTATTTTTTTGTAGCTGCATGAAAAAATTTCGTATTTTTATCCCCTTCTTTCAACCATGCCACTCTACTTTTTTGTTTCCAGAAAATTTCCTCGTCCAGGAAAGCTTGTCGTAAATTAGTATTCAATACTTCTATTTCATCCGGACTAGTAGAGTCATTTGATAGGGCATGATCCAACGTTTCTTGACACTTCTCTAAGGGTATACCCGAGTTAGCATTAACTGATCTTCTCCATTTTGAGATCTGTCGACGACAGAATTTGACCCTATCCCCTAAAAACATATGGAACGATGAATTTGACCCGTGTCATCCTTGTTGTATAATTTGCTTGAAATTAGGTTGAGAAAGCCAGCGTTTATCAAAATGAAATTGTCGATCACCCTTAATTTTCTTCTGAGCCGTATGAATAAGAATCAGACGATGATCCGAGCCCATAAATCGCAGATATTCGGCATGAGACCATGTAAACAAATCAAACCAATCTTCATTCCCCATAATTCTATCCAGACGGCATCTAACCGTATTACGTCTGCGACGACCAACCCAAGACAGACAGTTTCCTGTATACGGAAAGTCCAACATTCCACAACATTGTCTCATTAACCTAAAATCGAGAAAAGAGTTCTCACTACGTATACAACCACCTTGTTTCTCATGGTGTCCGGAAATGTCATGAAAGTCACCAATCATAGCCCATGCTCCTAATCGATTGGTACTAATTCTTTTCAGTTTTTCCCATGCTATATCACGTTTAGAGTAAACAGGATGACCATAAACGAAAGAGATGAATACTTTATTCCCATCGAACGAAACCAAAGTATCGATTACATTTTTATTATAAAAAAGAACTTTAACATCAAATTATTTTAAAGCTAAAAGGGCTAATCCCCCGCTAAGACCAAAAAGGTCAACAGTAAATAAGAAATCATATCCTAAGTGAGCTTGAAGATTCTGTAGAAGCTCGCGCTTCTGCTTCATCTCCATTAAAAAAAGAAGGCCCGGATAAACCGAACGTCGAATTTCTCGCAACCTTCGAACTGCCAAGAAACTACCCGCCCCTTGACACTTCCAACTCAAAATCATTTATCCACTTGCCTGGAGGTATTCCTCAACCACCTGGCCTGAAATCGCTGCAGATTCTTTTACCACCGGTAAAGCCAACGGTAAACCCATCTCTGAGCTAGATGGTAGCGCCTCTTTTTGAAAAATCCAAATTTCCAAGGAATCGAGACGCCTTGACCTTCAACCTTGAACCTTGAAACTTCTCATGTCCAATATTCTTCTTCACTTTCAATGCCTTAGCCAAAAAGACAGCTTTTCTCTCCTATGTATACCAAACTTAAATTCGAAACTTGATCCAGAGACTTGCATTGAATCCATTTTCCTTTCTGCAGTCATATGTAAGGTGACATGGCTAAAATCATCATTAAAATTCAAATAATCATTCAAGACATCATCCTTAAAAAATTCTTCATTTCCCCCCAAAATTAGTTAATCCCAAATGAAAGTCATAAATTTCTCATGCTTCCAATTCCAAGCCCAACCCATTCAAATCTCCAACCCAACCTTTATGCGTATTCTCACTAACATCCATTATCGGCGCTTTCCCTTCACGCTGGGAGGCTTGACTTCGATCCAATAGGCCCTAAATACCCATCAACTCTTCAGCCGAATTATGACCCATCTCCTGACCCAAATCGCCAATTAAATCTAATGACCCAGCCCCATTCTCATTAAGTGGATCAGCTACTCCTAGAAGGCCCAATCCGAGCCCACACGATTTGTCTTTGTGACCAGCACCTTCACATGCGCCGACCAGGCCTTCAGCTGATTTCGACGGCCCAGCAACTCCATATGGGCCAACATTCATTGCCGGATCTTTTCCCACCGCCTGCCCGGAGCTATCAAGCTTTGGTCTGTTACGCCGATGATCAAATTCCGGCACCCGTCCTTCACCAACTTTATCGGAAAAATTATCAGTTGACTTTAGAGCCTGGTTTCGATCTAAATTACCACATGTTGTAAATAAGTCTTCTCCAAATAGTCTTCTCTTCACCGATGGTTTACCACCATTCAATCCTCCGTTCCTACTTGTACCCTCGCCGGAACCTGAATTTCTTTTCCGAGACTGCCAATAGTCCCCTTTATGACCAACATTATCTACTCCTCTCACAAACTTATTAGGACCCCCATCTGGTTTTTTACCCTTCTTCTCCAACTCATTTTTCAGCAAAGGACATTCGAAAACGTCATGAGTTAACTTCTTGCATCTCTTGCAATAACCATATAGATTCTCATATTCTAATCTAATTTTCAAAAAATCACCATTAGGTAATTCCAGTTCCCGATTGAAGATGAGAGCCTTTTTCAGAATCCAACAAAACTCTAATCTTGCCCTCATCAACATCGACAACCACAAAGGTACATATTTCCTCCGCTAGACACTTGTACAAGGCTTCAACCCAATATATATCGGGAACCCCCACCACTTAAATAAAAAAACCTATCGTAGAAGGATAATTTAACCGACTGTTTGGAATCCAACGATCCAAGGTTGTCATCCATCTGTCAAAGTGGAAAGGCCTTATCGCCAATACCTTCACCAAGTCTTCCTCTTTTTGGAATCTGAACCTGAACCTTCCACCACCAAGGTCGTAGCCTTGAACATGTCCGGAACAAGACCAGACTCTAGGTAAGACAGTGATCAACTGTTTGAATCCTAGTTCTTGAATTGTTAAGTTCAGAACATGATCCACTAAATTTTTCTCAAAACTTCGAATCAAGGCTGAATTATCAAAATCTGGCACCTTAAGAGGTTGTTTTTTCCTCTGGTCCCCTCCACCATTAACCCCAGATAGCAACAAACTATGTTTCGACATAGTGCAGAGCCGAGACAAAGAAAAATTCAGCAGGAGAAGATTTCGTGTAAAAGGAAGAGAAGAATGATGCATAAACCTCTTGATTAAATAGTCTATATAAAAGATGAATATTTCCTTACCAATTCTCAATCTTAATCAAAAATGGAAGTTAGATCTTTTCTTTCCATAAATAAAATCTCCTAATCGCTCTTCCGTAGTGTAGAAACATCTTCGATGATTTTTCTTTCCTTGTGAAATAATGTAATCAAATTGCTTGATTCCCAAATATTGCTTAACCTTAAACAATCTACCAAGATATAGAGAGAGAAATAAACCGAGCATCAAAATCTTCTTGAGAAAGAGCTCAACCTAAAATCGAGATACCATCAATAGAATTATCTTAGAGAAAATATTTCTCAGATCCATGCAATTAGAGAAATCGATCATCGGCAAAAGATAGAACTCGCCGGAAATCCCACAAACCTAGAGAGAGAAACCATTTTCCCTTTAAATTACACACTATCTATTTTTTTACTAATAATTTAATGTTTTTTCTTCTTGTGCTCTAACAATATGACATATGTCTACTAAACCAATAACATTAGACCAAATCAAATAATATAACACCAAAACAAATAATCTATTAGAGCACAAGAGTTATAAATTAACATATCTTCATTATAAGGTCTTTTCTGCTCTAATAATGTGACATGTATCAACCCTTTTAACATTAAATTAATAACATTAGACCAAACCAAATTTGTAACTAATATTTATAAAATACCATTTCATTTTTTAACTAAAATTTGAATTAGAACTAAAAATAGAAAAGTAAAAGACCATTTTTATAACTATATATATATATATATATATACATACATATATATATATATATATATTCATAGGTTAATCTTACTTCACATAAATTAAAATATTTCTAAGAAGTCAACAAATTAAAAAAATAAATTCCTCAACAATGTAGTCTAATCGTGAATAGATAATTTTTTATTGACATTTTTACGTTTAAGATAAGCAAGATACAATAATAATGTGATAGTAGTCGATTTTCCTTTATCTTGATATCGTGCACAACACTACGAAAAAGTAATCGAACAAGAAGAAACAATGAGACTCTTTCATCTACATAACTAATACTTATTTAGTAGCGATATTAAATTATTTCTTCTCCTACCTTGATTTTTCTATGTAAATTATTTTATATGGTAAACATCTTGTTCGCTATACTTTTTATTAACAATTCTAAATTGTGATTTTATCAAGGTTTTTAATTGTGATTTAAATTTCATCTTGGAGATGTGAAACAATATTCTTCTAACCCTCTGGTGACTCCAGTGATAAGAGCGGATAAGAGCTTGATTGTGTCATTGGCACCGAGGAAGACGAGCTCCAATTCTGTTGACGGGATCGATACTAATATTTTAAGGTTTTTTACTTCTTGTGCTCTAATAATGTGACATGTGTCTATCTTTTTTAATACTAAGCTAATAACATTAGACAAAACCAAATAATATAAGACCAAACCAAATAATCTATTAGAGCACAATAATCATAAAAAACATATCCTTACTAATATTTTAAGATTTTTTTTTCTTCTTGTACTCTAATAATGTGACATGTGTCCACCCTTTCAACACTAACCCAATAACATTAGACCAAACCAAATTTCTAAGTAATACTTATAAAATCTATTTCATAAGTTTTAACTAAAATTTACGTTAGAATGAAAACTGAAAACTAAAAGACCATTTTTATGACTGTATATATATGCATAGGAAAATTTTATTTCACAAACATTTTGGATTTATAACTTTTAATTAAAAAATAATTTTGTGTTAAATATATATTTTTTTAAAACAATATACTTTATTTAAAAATTATATCTATAATAAGAGATGTAATACAAAAAATTCAAATATATTTACTAAGTCAATTTTTTTAAAAACAATTCCTTCGTATTGTAGTCTAATTGTGAATAACTTATTTTTATTGAATTTTTATGTTTAAGATAAGAAAAATACTATAATAACATGATAGTGGTCGATTCTTTTTTAACATGATAATGTGCACAACAATATGGAAAAGTAATCGAAAAAAACAATTTTGTCCATGCGACGCATGAGATTTTCCCTAGTTATATATATTTCAAAGATGTTTCTAAAAAAAAAATCTTCATCTAAATCCTCTAATTATGTTTCTATTTTTTTATATCAATTTCCTTTTCCTTTTTATTTATTTGAAAACCTTATATCCTAATATCATACGTATTGTATGCATTATAATAATGTCAAAATAAAGAATTTAGAAGATTATTGCTGTTTAACATAATAATAAATAGGTTTGAATCTAGTGAGCGGAAATAATTTTGCTAATTTTAAAATTTGAAATTTTATACTTATCATAACATTAAAAATAACATTTATGCATACTTTTCATATGAAACATACAATTAATATGTTCAATTATTCAATATAAATCATATAATAGCATATGCTATTACATTTTCAATTATATAGTTAAATAGAATTCTTACAAAATAATTTATAAAATATATTGGACTATAAAATACAATTATTTATTACTCCCTCTGTTTTTTTTTGGATTAGATGTTAAATTTATTAATCAAACTATAAGAGGTTCATATGTACAATGATAGAAAAAGATTAGCAGGAAATATGAGAAAGCTAAGGCCTTAGGTATGGAGTGTGTAACAATGGTCCCTCATTAAAACCTGATACTAGAAAACCCGGTGGGATAAAACCAGTTTCAGGAAAAAGAGTACAAACCATTGTGCACCACCTATAAGACATGCAAATAAAAAAAGATGTGCGAACTAGTAAGGTGCTTGTAGTGTGTTGATATCTTGGAATCAAACGGGTAGGATCCGAGCAGATGCTTGTTGGATAGCTAGCCATCGCGGTAGAAGAGCATGTAACGGAGTGGTGGGACCGTAGTGGAGACTGTGAATTCTATCAATGATCACATTAGTGATCATACGTAGAAGAGGGGGTGGGCTTGAGGAGGCGAACCATGCCGTCAGTTGTTCCTTTCGCGCCAGAGATAGTAGATGGTGACTTGGAAGCTGAGGTTAAGGAGAACACGATCAATGCGGGAGTGAGATGGATGCCGAAGGCTCAGCAAAGTGCGATGCCACCAGGGGTTTAGGCCCCCTTAAAAGAAGCTGGTTTGTGATGCTCGACCATATCGTAAACGTGTAAGGGCAAGCGTAGAAGAGATGGTCTCTCGTCTTGTTTGGCTCTCCACAGAATAGGCATGGCTGGTTGACACCCCAACTTCGCATTAGATTACCTGTCTGCAACCTGTCATGAATCGCAAGCCAAGCAATAAAAGCATAACGAGGAATTCCTTGGGAAAACCAGATGGAACGAGACCAAGATAAACGAGGGTAAGAGATACTTAATTGTCGCCATGTGTTCGCCGAAGAGCATGAAGGTTTGTAGACGTTGTCGCCATGTTTCCAAAGTGTAATGTCAGGACCCGTTGCGTCATTCGGTGGAGAGAGGCTCGTAATCTGGTGATGGAGTTGACGCAAGTGGTGATCCCGAGGACGCCTAATGCGCCAAGTCCATGATGCGGCAGCAACAACAACCATGGTGTGACGTGGTATACCAATATCCCTTGTACCTCGTGCACTTGCAAGAGCAAACAAAGGGCCCAAACTAGTCCAATCCTCAAACCAAAAAGAGATACGGTTACCATCACGAAGCTGTCCCCGGAAGAAACGGTTGGCGATGGGACGCCATTTAAGAAGTTTCCTCCAAATCCATGAGCTATTAGTTGATTCAGTGATATCCGAAAACGAGGCGTTACAAATGAGGTGACGATGTATACAATCCGCCCAAGCTGATGGTGAACCAGAGAGAAGACGCCATATAATCGAAAGTGAAAAAACCATAGATGTATCCTCGAATCTACGAATGCCTAGACCGCCAGCCTCTTTCGGCTTACACACTTCATCCCAAGCTAGCTTCGACATGTGCTGTTTTGAAGGGGAACCCGACCAGAGGAAGTTACTGCAAAGACTGTTGATCTCCCGGACGTAGGATCTAGGTAAGCGAAAAGCTGATTGCCTGAAGTTGACGGTACTGATGATCACCAATTTAATGAGCTGCAAACGACCTACAAAAGAGAGAAATTTATTTGCCCATGTATTCATTTTACCGCGCAAGCGATCAAGCAACGGTGCATAGTCGATGCGCGTGAGCCTCTTGGTTGTCAGAGGTAGACCGAGGTAACGAACTGGCAAAGAGTCGTGCTAGAAACCGTGAGATTCGATGAAAGATAGTAAAAGAGGAGAAGGGTTAGCAGTAGTGAAGATAGAGGATTTGGTAATGTTGATACAAAGACCTGATGCTTTGCCGAAGGTATGCATGAGATCGAGTACACCCTTGAAAGAGGTTGGTGTCCCATCCGTGAAGACAAGAAGGTCATCCGCGAAGCAAAGATGAGTGAGCTGCGTTTCTTGACATCTTGGATGGTATCCAATTTGACCGGAAACAGCGCCTGCATTCAAAAGCTTTGAAAGAACATTAGTAACAATGATATAGAGATAAGGTGAAAAAGCGCAGCCTTGGCGAATGCCCGTTGAGCTAGGAAAGTATCTAGCGGATTCACCATTGACACAAATGGAGAAAGTAGCTGTTGTAATGCATAGGCGGATCTAGTTAATGAAGCACTCTAGTACACGCATTGCCTGCAAAATAGAAAGGATAAAATCCCAGTCAATAGTGTCAAATGCCTTGGAAATATCAAGCTTTAATGTACAACAAGGAGAGATGGAATGATGGTGATAATCCTTGACTAGCCCCGTTACTAGCATGACATTCTCCACCAGAAGTTGGGCTTTGATAAAAGCACTTTGATTCGGCTCGATCGCTTCGGGTAGGATAGTCTTTAGCCGGTATTCTAGAATCTTGGAAATGACTTTCTACATCACGTTACAATACGAGATAAGGCAGAAGTCACGGATTGTGCGAGGGTTGTCCGTCTTTGGGATTAATGAGATGAGAGTGGCATTGACACCACGAGGGAGGAAACCATAAAGAAAGAAAGATTGTACCGCCGTAATGAAATCCTTTTCAACAATCGACCAAGCGGAGGTAAAAAGTTCAGTGGTGAATCCATCGGGACCTGGGGCTTTGTTGGTGGGCATGGAAAAGAGAGCATTCTTTATTTTGATGTCAAGTACTGGTTGACAAAGAAACGCGGCTGTCGCATCAGTGCAACGATAGGAGATCAAGTCAGATAGCACATGGTGCAGGATTGGTTGGAGATCCGGTTGATGTTGGAGGAAGGTCCGGAAATGATGGGAAGCCGCATCTTTGATACCTGCGAGATCTGTAATAATTTCACCGGAATCAAGAGTTAGTTGTTTAATACTATTACGAGAAGTGTGAGAAACGACAACACGATGAAAAAACCGAGAGTTGTGGTCTCCATGCTGTAACCAATGAATGGGCGATTGCTGCTTGAAGAAAATTTCCTCAGCACGAGCTAGATGGGCCCAATGACGAAGCGCATTATGCTCTGCTAGGAGGGATAGCTCAGTTGGCGTTTGTAAAGCTAACTCTTTGCATCGACAAACTTCCGCATAGGCATCCTTAACACGGTTAGGGAGATCGCCGTAAACAGTGCTAGGCGTGAGTGATAGAGAGGAGTGGAGGTGTGCCAGTGAGTGTGTACCACCTGTAAAAAAGAAGGATGGTCAATAATGTGATTGTTAAACATAAATGGTTTACGAGAGGAAGAAAGTGGGGTGGATAGGTGAACGATTCCGCGAGCATGGTCAGAGACGCCATTTGCTTCAAACGCGATATAAGATTGGGGAAAAGTCATGGTCCAAGCATCATTGACGAGGACACGATCAAGTTTCTTTCCAATGGGATCCGCCTCTCTATTATTAGTCCAAGTAAACCGAGGTCCAACATAAGCGAGGTCGGTGAGATCACAATCCATAACGAAGTCCTGAAACTGTAGCATGCCCACTTGACGAGAATTACTGGTGGGTGAGAGTTGTCAGAGTGTGTTAAGATCTCGTTGAAATCCCAGAAAAAGAGCCAAGGGAAAGAAGTAGCACCACAAATGCGTCTAATTTCGTAGAGATCCCGCCAAAGATGGACACGATCAGCCTGAAAGTTTGATGCATAAACACAAGATATAAGAACAATGTCACCAGACTCAAGGGTAACAATGGAGGTAATTAATTGAGAAGTAATAAGGATTGGCGTGACAACAACACCATCACACCAACAAACCCAAATACGCCCAAGGCGATAGAAGCCGTAATTGTGAATAGCAGACCAGCCCGGGAGCGCAGCTTGCAAAATATGAGGGAAATTATGAGCAAGAACTCGGGTTTCAAGAAGACAACCAAATTGAGGCTTGGTCGCATTCATCCACTAAAGGACAAGCTGGTGCTTTAGGGATTGATTAAATCCCCTAGTGTTCCATGCAAAAAATGACATAACATTTAGTGTCTCCGAAAGGAAACGGTAGACTTTTGAGTAGAAGGATTGGTCTTAGCGGTCTTCTTAGACCCTATTGGTAAATGATGTTCTTGCTTCGGTTTAGCCCGCGTGCTATAGCGAGATTCGATTTTATTATCATGAATAAGCTTAGTATTTGTGTCGGAAATCTGTCCATCTTCTTTCTCGTCATCGTCATCACAATTCTCTAATACAAAGAACCGTGAGGGTGGGAACTTGGCAGCCTCGGTCGGCTGCACATATTCTTTAGTCGGTGATTGAGAATTACGGCGTGTAATGACAGACCAGCCTGTTGTTGAATCATCAACTTGAGTGTGAGGAAGAGTAGTTTGATCTATATCCAAGGCAGTAGCTACAAGAATTTCAATAGATGATTGTCCGATAAGTTCAAGTGACGGGTCCATTAATGAAACCGAACCCGAGGAAGTATCCGAATTGTCTTTAGTAGCGGTGTCAACCTCCAGAATATCCTGTACCGCCGTGATGACGTCTGTAAGTGGAACTGTACCCAAGAGTGTCATGAAAAAGGTACCGACATCAATTGAAGAAATAACATTAGGAATAATTGGAGTAGTGGCAGTAATGGGTTGAACGAATGTGGGAGAAGAAGTAGAGGGAGCAAGACTCGAGGTTGCATTCAACTTGAGTTGTTATGAGTCAAGCAACACGAAAGGTTGAGCTGTCGGACCAAGAGCCTGATCTGAGTGCTTAGCATTGTCTTTGTCTTGATGTGGTGATGAAGTTGCTGCAACAACATCAGGTTGAGTAGTATTGGTAAGAGGCCCTTGTTTCTTACGGCATTCAGCCGCATTGTGACCCCAAAGAGAGTACGTGGTGCACTTGTGAGGAAGCCACATGTATGTTATTTTGATGGTTGGGAGACACCCGAAAGCTCAATGGCATTGAGAAAAGGTGCATCCAGGTACAAAAAATCAACAACCGAGCTACATCCAACCGCAGACATTTTTTCGTTCTCAGATGTAACTTTTGTGCGTCACCTACAATATCATCCAAAAATTTTAGTCCTTCTCGAGAAAAATGATAGTCCAGAACATCATGAAAGTCGACCCATAAGGGCATAGAGGATAGGTCCGATTTGGCGTCAACTTTGGATGGAGACCACTCTTGTACAACAAGTAGTACATCCGCTATGTGCCAATACTTTTTGCGGTAAATTTTTGTTCGAAGGTCTTGGGAATCAACACGGAACAGTACGATGTCCACATTGAGAACTTGAACATCGATTTTTAGTCGCTTGCCATCACGGTTCCATAAACGGTTAACCATTGCGTGAATTTTCCCAATATGTGGTGCTTCTCCAATGAAGAACCCTACAAGAAAATTAGACCAAAGGGGGTTAGAATTAGATTTTAAAGCCTCTGGCATTGTGACCGAAGCTACTTCATTGGTTCGAGTCACGGTTATGGGAGCTAAGTTAGGATTGAAACGAAGCTCCGAGGAATCTACTAGCCGACTCCATGATGGAGGTTGTGTTTTAGGATCGGTGGTTTCGTCGGGACTTGAAGAAGCCGAGGGGATGGTCGAATGCGGTGAGTGCACAGAGAGATGTCGCGATGACGGCGCCATCACCGGCAAAACACTATGACATGTGCCATAAGTTTAAAAAGGCAAGTAGGTTTTCGCGAAAGACTTGTCGCCGGCAGAGCTCTCAAAAAAAATCCGAAGAAAAAATTCTCCCTCTATTTTTAAATATATGTTGTTTTAAAATTTTCACATATATTAAGAAAACAATTAATTTATCACATTTTTTGTAGCATTTTTCTCTAACCAAATTTTCATTACTTTAAGCTAATAAAAATTCAATAAATTCTTTATTTTCAATAAATATTTGTTCAGTTGTTAACAATTTTGCATTGAGAATCTAACATATATTAATTTAAAACAAAAATATAGAAAATCTTCGAATAAAATACAGAAAGAGTATAATTTTATTTTAATATTTGTATATTTCTACAATATCTTATAGTTTTTTTTTTCCTCAAAACGGCCATTCTATTACTCAAACTTGAGGTGGTCTG